>CAIGRF010136107.1:1772-15169 GCA_903798235.1 Fraxinus ornus
GGCTTAGCCGATCTAAACCATAAAGCCTATGTAGCCATAAATAATTCGGACAGAAAAAAAAAAGGCTTAGCCGAGCCGAGCCATTAAGCCATTTGGCTCTGCTCGATTTATGAATAGTAACATTTAAACTCACTCTTTTATGTATGTAGGATTAGGTAATGAAAACCAATTTTGGAGAGGACGCACTGGATATTTTATAATCACCGTTTTTTGTGAACTTTTTATAAGTATTTGGTAATGAAAACCGCTTAATTATAAACAATTGCAGCAAGTTACATTTCGTAAGTGTCTCAAAAAATTCTAAGTTAACTGACCACCACCACTACCCTACTTCTTGAATTATAATGAAACCAAAAGGAAAAATCCCGACAATGCATAAAGATGTAAATGGCCCAACTAGTTGTAATTAAATCAAAGGATTAAAATTGAAAAATGCCCAAGTGACCTAAACAAGTCACTAAGCCAGTAGCACCACGTACTCACACTATGCAGTTTCCATTTGACGTTATCATCTGTATCATAACTCGTAGACGAGCTAGACGAAGATAGATGAAGATTCATCCTTGACTTATCCGATTCTCTTCATGAATCTGTGACCAAGGAATGGTACCAAGTGCTTTGAACATATCCATGATGCTCAAATGACTCATGAACTTGATACACTACAGTAGCCGTCCTATGTGACATCTTACTTGTAATCGTTTCATTATTACTATGGAAATCCATTTGATTGTTTTCTTTTTTAGTAATTAATAAAATCATGACACATGAAATGCCATATAGGGTGATTTTCTTCATGGCACTTGGAGCCAAGTTTCATCATCTTGAAGTTGAAGCGTGATTTTCTCCAATTTCATCTACTTTTTCGCTCCGGCCATTGAAGAAAGTTCTAACAGTTCTTTCCTCTTGGATACTCTTCACTTTTGCCCGGTTTCTTGCAGGGAAAACTCTCGTACCTCATAAAACAATTTATAGAGACTAAGAGCTTGTTCGATATAGTTTAAAATTCAATTAAAACTGAAAATATAGCCGTTATTGGGTCTCACTCGTCTAATAAAAGTCAACAATAACGACTAATTTTTCAATTTTAATCCGATATTAATCTCTACCGAACACGCCCTAAATAACAGGCATTTGGATAGTCAATTACTAAATCTGATGAGAAAGAGGAAAGGTGGCGGAGAAACTGCAGGACGGGAACTCAATGGTAGAGCGTGTATGTGTTAATGTTTATTTCAATTCTGTTATTCATTTTTCTTCACCCCAGCAGACAATGAGCATCCGAAGTATGCTTTTATGTTTGATATGCGGTTTTGATTTTCCAACAGTACTGACCTTAAAATTAAAAATGTTTTATCAGTGCAATATTATCAATGCCTTCATATAAACAGAAAGACAAAAGAGCATTGCAACTGAAATGGATTACAATCATTACAGATTCAACTCCTCACACATAAGAGTTGAATTTTATTCATCAATACATATTCAAGAAATTCGATTATTCAATCTCACCCACAACAAACCATTTTAATCATTTTCCCTACAGAGAAAAAAGAGCGCTTACTCCAAAGACTATCGAGATCAGAATGTGTCCAGCCTGAATGTCGAGAAGAGACATCTGCCAAGAAAATAAAATATATGAAAGAAGAGGTAATAATCGCTTGAGTACATAAAAAAAGAACTCTTAGATATACCTGCAGAAATTGATGTACTTATCATTACTGTTGGGAGCGGGAGACAATGACTTCGAGAGCGTCATTTCCCATATCTCGTTGTTTCTCCAGAATTTGCTGGGCTGACTCTTCCACGGATTTTACACACCCGTGTACCTCAATCTTCGAGAGACATGGAATATCCCCTAAACTGGAAGGGATTTCCAACTGCTGGCAGCTTCGCAACACTAGGTGTTCAAGTCTGGGGAAATCATATCTTGAGGCATTCCAATGTTCAATCTGTACCCCATCCAGTTCCAAGAATATGAGTTTTTGGAATTCATATTCACTTCCGTTCCACTCTTTCCCCTCGAAGATATCATCTCGTAACTTGAGAACCTCAAGCTTGCGTAATTTCGCAATTATCGCCATTTGCTTTGAAGATAAATCAAAGTTACAGAGAGTTAGCTTTTTGAGATTCCTAGGTAAACTGGTGAAATCGGGAATGGCATCATCTGGAATATAACTCGGGCGGAAAGATATATTGAGGGATTCAAGCTGCTCAAGGAACTCTAAGGAAGGATAGCGATAGTTGTTCTCAGATGAATCCCAAAAGAATGTAATCCTACATTTCAATCTTCGGAGATGGGGTGAACACTTCAAGATTTTCTCATCATTTTCATCAGAGATGAAAATAGTAGAAAAATTTTCTAAATTATTTTCTTGGAAGCTCTCATCCATAGCTGCTCGCATACGCCAAGATTCACTGAATTTTGCACCGCCACTGAAATGCACATGTCGCAACTTCATTATATTAAAAAGGATCTCCGGTATTTCATCTACCTCTTTATTATCCACAAAAAGAAATTTTAGGTTCTCAAATATCTCTATTGATGGCGGTATAGATGAAACTGCCAAGAACTTTAAAAGAACCAACACATCCATTCCTGTTGGTTTATGCGTGCTCAAATCTAGGGTGGACAAATCCAATACCTTCAGAAGTTTCAAGTTGCAAATGATGAATGCGGAGGGATCAGGTAAATTGCCTAGCAGAGAGCGAACATGTAGCCCAAAAGGTCTAGGCAAAGTAGGATAAGAGCGAGAGTGAATGCTTAGGCGATGGTGCTGCTCGTATATTGAAATTTGACTGAAGAACCACAATGTAGCATTATCAGTTGTAATGTGATGATAGTGTCAAAACATCATCAGCAACGGACATTGACATGATCACAACATCAATTACCCCCATTAGTAGATAATATAGAAAATAAATTAAAAAAAAAAAAAGCAACGGAAGGGAGAGAGGGAGAGAGAGGCTTACTTTTGGATCACCTTCAAAAATTTATCTCTTTCTCCTATTCTAGAGCACATTTCACGCACTAGATCATGGACGTTGCAAGATTTGACTCCCCCGTCTGATCTTCTTTTAGAAACTAGTACCAGGCTCCTATTAATGAGATCCGCAAGGTATTCCTGTGCCACATCCTCAGAGCTCATATGTTCTCTTTTCTCTATGAATCCCTCAGCGACCCAAAGCAATATCAACTTCCGTACCGGGATTTCCCTATCTTCCTCGAATACGCCAAAGTAAAGAAAACATGGTTTCAAATGCATTGGTAAATGATTGTAACTAAGCTCTAGTATATTCTGGTACTCATTTTGCCCTTTAGACATGTGTGAACTTATACTTTTTGCAACTTCTTTCCATATGATCTTTTTCTTCTCTACATTTGCAAGAACTGCAGCTATAACAACTACCGCAAGTGGTAATCCATCACAATCTCTTGCAATTTGCTCTCCAGTGTCTTTCAATTCTTCAAATTCTTCAGGGCATCGCTCTTGGTGGAACACCTTCAACTGTAGTAACGTCCAACTTTCATGATGCTCTAAGAAACGAAGACCATTAACATCTGCATGATGTGAAGCTTGGGAACCCACATTTTCATGACGAGTGGTGAATAATATTCTGCTTCCATTTCTATCATCTGGAAAGTATCTTTTCACATCATCCCACGCATTTACGCTCCAAATGTCGTCCATGACAATGAAGTAACGCCTCCCCTTTAGACTTTTGTAAAGGTTTTCTCCCATTTCTTCGTCCTCCATGTCCATGATTGCGTCTTTGTTAAGTCCGCTCATTGACGTCAAAATGTCAATCAAAATATTTCTTCTTTGATAAGTTTGAGAGACAGCAGACCAGGCACGTTTGTAAAAATGATAAACAATAGAAGGATCATTATAGATTTTCTTTGCCAAAGTTGTTTTACCTAGTCCAGGCATCCCAAAAATGGAAATAATTTGTAGGTATTGGGGGCCTCGAACGAGTTTCTCCTTGATTTTGGTTACCTCATCCTCTAAGCCAACGACAATCTCGTCTCCAGTCGAAGGATATTGTAATGGTGTTCGCTGACTAGGATATTGTGCACCCTCTAGCGCTCCAGAATTATACTTCTTCATTTCTTGGAGTGTCATCCTAGTAGTAAGGTAAATCTTCTCGAGGACTTGAGGAAGCCTGATGGTGAGATACCATGCAGGAGCAAATGAGTTGATAACGTATTCCACTTCATACGCTATGTCTCTAATTCGTATCAAAAATTCTTCAAGCTCTGGACACCTTTCCACCTGTATGTAATCAAGGAAGGTTCGCAAGGACTTTAACTTGTCATGGATTGCTATAATTTGATCCTTCACATCAACAATCCTGTCATCCTCGTGATTCGTTAGATCCTTGAGATCGTCCAGGAGAGAATCAACAAGAAACAGCGAAACCACAGCACTGTTTAGGGTTGTCACAACACCTGGTAATATATTTGAGGCTGTGATGCAGTGCTGTTTGATTTTTTCTTTCACGAGCTCCACAGTTTTCAACATCTCAGAGAGAGCCTGATCCATTCCATTCACAGAAACTCTATCTGTGGTGAAAAAGAAGGAATATAAGAAACCTCCTATGTCATTGGCCGCAGCTTCAATATCTGTCAATACATTCTTGGTTGTCTCGAGCTCAGTGGACTGTGATGTTGTATCCCCAAGAAAGGTGATAAGAAATTTAAGCTCCGTCTTAAGAGTTTTAATTGAATCCTTGAAGCGAAGAATGAAATACGGCTGAAGGCGAAGTATTTCTTCGAAGATTTCTAAGAGAAGGTCAATAAAGACTGCAACAATTTCATTAGGATATTGAGTGATCTTAGACTTTGGGACTTGAAAAAACACTTTAAGCTCTGCCATAAAAGATTTGAACAAGATGAAAAAGTTCCTATCTTCTTCAGTATGACGACTGTGACCCCAGCAAAGCTTCGCTGAATCGTCAAGGCGCTCTAAAAAAACAATTATTTTGTCGTCTTCAGAGCACAATTTTAATATGTACTGGGTGACAGTTAGAACGAGCCGTCCCTGCCCATCAAATATTTCAAGCCTTTCGTTCTTGGATCGATATTCCAGAAGTCGCCTCAGATTGTTTGTGGAAGGAGCCATCCCACGCCCTTTTCTGTCATTTGAATGGACAAACATTAATTCTGATTAGAGACAGAATCTAGTATAATTTCAGATTTGTTCTTGGAACTATGATGTTCAAAAAATTATCCAAAAAAAATTTGTCGACGCAGCACTAATATTCTTCAACGAGAAAATTACAACATTGAATTACACATCGTACAACGTCCATATTTTCTTTTAGGCTGAATCTATTTCTGTAGTTCTACAAATAGAAAGTTTCTTGTTTCTAATATACTTTTAGAGCAATCCCCTTAATACTGGAGAATGTATCTAACAAAAAAGACCACAATAGAATATTTGAGTTTGAGAAAATTAAGTCTCTTTTTTCTAATATACTTTTTTAATTGCATATATAATTCATCAATACATATTCAAGATTGCTTTGCTCAAAACGAGCCACCATCTTGTTGGAGTATGTGAAGGGATAAAATCCCACGTCAAATAAAGATGAAAATATAGACTTATAAAATATTAGACTACTACTCTTAATAAGGTTAACATTTTAAAATGAAATCTCAAGTATCAACAAACAACATAAGCTACCAGGATTAATTCATGTTCTTTCGATTTGGTAAGTCGGACAATATTAATTTTGAGATTAAAAACACATACTTCGCATTCAAAACTTCAAGGATTTTTGTTCAGTAAGATTATTGAGCAAATTACTAATGTAAGATATGATATAGCATAATATTAGATTAGATCTTGCAGATATATTATTCCACAAATTATCATCTAGAAAAATTGTTACAATTTACTAATATGTTTCAACCATGCTCTCGAAGTCAAGTACTAATACATCAAAACATTTATTTATGTAGTAACGAACAGACAATCTTTGTTCTTGAACTGAAGTTACAAATGGATTTTCTTCCTAGAAAACCATGTTACTGGCTTATTTTATAATCATAGTCAAAGTAGAGATACGATAATATCCAGTTCTTTGATTCTCCACTATCAATTTTTCGTATTTAAATGTATCCTACGAAAACAGATGCAAAATTTATAGGATCCGTATGAAGAAAAAAAAAAAAAAAAAAGAGAAAATGGAAATAAATATGCAAAACATGTTGAAATTTCAGAAAAAAAAATACATTCAACAACTTCTTTTAATACCAGGATTGAAGCAATCTTATTAATAAAACAAGAAAATATGTCAAAACTGAAATAAAAATATAAATTAGATTATCAAAATGAAACATGTTGAGATTTATGACCAAAAAAATCATAACGTTCTGCAATATTTAAACATGATAGCAGGGCATAATTTGGTACGTAGTAACAACATAATATTCTTCATCCAACCTATACGAAAAAAAAAAAGGTAGAATCCAATATTTAAAAGTAGCAAGCACAAAATGCAACAGTTAGCGAGACGATCTCAGAAAAATTCAGATTCTAAAACACAAATTCAGGTGACAAATTTTACATGTTTGTCCAGACAGGTCGATTTAAAAGTTAAATGAAATCAGTACGAGGATAAGCAGGCATACCTTTTTCGAATCGAACAGAACAATGCGTTTCAAATGCTTTCACAAGAAGTGTTTTGAAAAACTGTGTGGGCAAAGGAGTCTATATATGGTAAACTAGGATGTGCGAATTATTCACAAGAGAGACAACGTTGAATACAGATTAGATGCAATATGGGAGAAGAAACTCTCCTGATCTGATTTATGGAAATTTGAGGATGGCTTACGTATACCTTAATTGAAACTTGTGACGTCATTTACTATATAATGGCAAGTTGCAATATTATAATTTCATGGAAAATACTAAATAGCAATGCTACATAACATTTTCCATAACATAATGGTGTCCATAATGAACACATGAATGCCTCTTTTTGGAGATGCTCATTCATGTGTCAATTATGGACACCATTTGGACCATGTACCCATAACATAATCCTAATTTCATTGCATCTCATTATTTCATTTTGGGTTTTTCCCTTTGGATGGAAGTAGGGGTTCAGAATCCCTATAGACCTTTCACATGATGTGGGTCCCGCGTAATAAAAGCAAAAAAAAAAAAAAAAAAAATATTACCCCACCCCCACGTGAGTGTTGGGTCCTACATGCAGCTCAACCCTTACATTTTAGAAAGACTTGTCGAAGAAATATAAATTAATGACAAGTTGGAGCATTGAATTATTGGAAGCAGTTGAGACTCTTAGTCCTACCAAATAAAAGTTCATCCTCAAGCAGAAATGTTACATAATTAAATTGAACACATAATGTCACATATATAGATTGGTGCTCTAGTACCACCGATACTAGATAGATAGCTAACATGAATTTTGTTAAGAAATTTTGGTTGTGATTCTCAATAGAGTAAGAAAGTTGATTCCGATCCTGGTATTCTTCTAGTTCTAATCTGGTTCTAGTTCGATCCAATAATTATAGTAATTTTTGTTCACCCCTAAACTATCATCAGCCAATTTTATTGATCCTCTATCGATATATCAATTATTCATAGTCATAGACATACAACTCTAGCAATCACACATCTTATAAATTCTCTCTACAACTTCTTAGCCTACTCTCTACAATATTTTTTACACACTGTAGAATATTTTTATACACTTATTTGGGCCTTAAATATAGATATTTTGAAGTTCTTTTAATTAATTATGGCTTAATTTATTTTATATTTCATTTATTAGATGAAACTCGATGATTAAGTGTGGAATTTGAAGAAATAAGAGAAAGATAGTGAAAAATGGTGAAAATAGTGGAATCCAAAGTTGGGGGATCTAATTGCAATTTTTCAATAGTTGATTCAAACAACAAATTCAAGATTCAAGATTGAAGATGTTACCGATTCAATTGGATGCAATTAGAAGTTAAAGGATCAAAATGAAAGAGAAAATGACTTGAAAGAATCAAGAATTGAAAATGGGGATCAAATTGCTCCTTTTGTTTTAGTTTACGCATCTGGACTAATAAATTTACATTGATCTCTGATTGTAATTCAATAAAATCATTTGATCCAATTTTTATTGTCAACTGTTATGTTATTGAATTGCATTGAAACAAAATAATAAGAGAATTCGAAGTCTTAGTAACCATCCAATCTAAATTTTCAAAAGCTTTATATTTTGTTCACTAGAATAATTAGTTTAATTAGTTAATTAGTACAAACTATTCAAACGCAATTTGTTATTTGATTAAAGTTAGAATTGACTGATCCTAAATTGAATACATAGTTCTCTTTGGAATGATATCCTACATATTACTTTATTACTTATTTATGATACCTTACACTTGTGAAAATCATACTATCAACTTTTTGATGCCGTTGTTGGATATGATAGTATTTAATTATTTTTAATTTATTTTAGTTTTAATATGAATTTTTATTGCTTTATTTGTTTTAATTTCATATTAAAAAATTATTGTAGTAATTTATCTTCTTATTTTAGGGATCTTACATCAAAATTCGAGGCACGGTGAGCTTGCTCAATTTAATCCGGAAATCGAACAAATATTCAGGTTAAGAACAAAAGAATAGATGGAAGCATACCGAAAACAATAAGCAGAACCAATGGTAGAAAATATGCAAAATCAAGTGGTCGTTGAGGTAAATGTAAGTGTAGTATATCCGGTTGTTGTTGGGGTAATGAGATTGACAGACTAATGGGGTAATACATGATTCCACCAGCGGTTGAAAGCAAATCTAGCATAGCTTATACAACATTCCAGGAAATAAATTTTCACTTGAGGACGACGTAATAAACATGTTTCAGAATGCATTGCAGTTCTTTGTGAGACCGACTAACAATCCAAATGCTCATATCTTGAAATTTTTGGATATGTGTGCGACAATTGAATATTTAAGGATTTTCAGTTATGCAATTCAGCTGAGACTCTTTTAATACACTTTAAGAGGTTTAGTTAGTGAATGGTTGGACCCATTCATGCCTTACGACATCACTACTTGGGCCAATTTAAGCCAGAAATTCTTAAATACTTCCTACCAAAAAGGATTGACAAGTTGAGGGATGAAATCACTATATTCTCTCAACTTGATTTGAAGTGCTATTACGAGGCATGGGACATATACATAAGTTTGCTTCAAAAATGTCCACAACATGATTTGCAGAATTGGATAAAAGTCCAGTACTTCTAAATTAGGCTAAATTCAACTAATATGGCTAAAATTGACACTGCTTGTGATTGGCCAATTACCAAAAGGATGCAGATCAAGTTTATCAAATAATGGAGGATTTGACATACACTAGTGCATTATGGCCGATCGAGAGATCGGGTGGAAAAGAACTGTAGGGATGCACGATATTGACACACTAACAACTATTTCAGTAGTGTAGTAGCACTAGCTAAAAATGTCATTAGTTGGGTAACCACCCACACAATGAATGTAGTTTAAGCAGTTGGGTCAAGATACAACCATAGCAGAGATAGTCATGAAAGTATAGATTGTAATGCGAGGAATTCCTTTGTACAGTTAGTTGAGGATCTGAATTACATGTAGAATTTTTGGAGACAACAGAATAATCACCATTCAAATATATACAATCAGGGTTGGAGAAATCACCAAACCTTCTCTTGGAGCAACAATCACTTTTCTGAAGGTACACTACCTCAAAAGACATTACCAGGTTTCCAACAACCTGAAAGAAACCCTAATGGGAAGAAGAGTTAAGCAAAATGATAGCGTCTTCAACTGAAATATTTTCCAAAATGGTTGAAGTATCAACTAAGTTCATGCAACAAAATGAGAAAAACTTTCAAGTTCAAGGGGCTGCTATAAAGAATTTGGGGAATCAAATGGGACAAATAGCTAAGGTACTTCTAGAGAGACTACCAGAGCCTTGCCAAGTGATACTGAGACAAATCCCAAACAACACATAATGGTAATAAGAGTTGTGGAGAATGAAATAATCGGGGATTCACCTGTGAAAACACTAACTCCAGTTCAGACAATTACTATGTGAAGTAGGATTGAGCTTCTGGAAATTTTAGTTAAGAGATATATAGTAGTAAATGAAAAGGCATCTTCCACAGATGATGAGCAAGTGGATAAATCTTAACAATAGGCAAAAATGGTTCTAGATTAAAAGTGAGATCATATATATGTTAAGGCAATCATTCCTATCAAAAATTATGTGTCTCATATCCCTTTTCCTTAGAAATTACAGAAAAGAAAGCTTGAAGAACAATTTGAGAAGTTTCGGGATGTGCTAAGAAGTTCCACATCAAATACCATTCATCTATACAATTAGACAGATTCCAAACTATACAAGATTCTTGAATGACATGATATGAAAGGAAAGAAAGTTTCCCAAATTTGAAGTAGCATTCACAAAGAATAATGCAAGGCTACAAAATAAACTATCTTCCAAACTCCAGGATCTAGGGAGTTTCATTTTACCTATTTCACTATGCAAAGAATTTTCCTTTAATACTTTGTGTGATACAGGTACAATTGTTAATTTAATGCATTTATCTGTCTACAGGAAATTATGACTTGGAGAACTAAAAAACAATGGTGTCACTGTAGCTGGCCGATTGAAGCATCAAATATCCCGAGGCAAGATTCAGGATGTACTCATTAAAGATGAAAATTTGATATTTCTGACTGACTTCCTTGTTTTTGACATAGAAGATCAAAATATTCCAATAATCTTAGGTTGACCCATCCTAGCAATCGTCAAACTTTGATTGGCATGAAGAAATGTAAATTTACTTTGAGGGTGGGAGATGAATAAGAAGTTTTCAAATTATATAATCCATCCAAACAACCATTGGACCTCAAGGTGTGCAAATATATTGATAAAGATGATCCACGAAGTTCTTAGAAGAGAAAACCAAAAGTTGGTTGACTTTTTGGTAGAGATGAGATCGAGGAGTTCAAAGTTTGGAAAACAAAAAGAAAATGCAAGACTGAAAGTTGCAATGAGTGCAAGGCCGATAAACCCTATTAGAGCCACCACGATTAATTCTAGGTAAAGACATTAAATTAAGTATTTATTGGAAGGCAGACCAATTTCTTATTTTTGTTTTATTTTTTATACTTTAAGAATTTTTATTGCATATAATTTGATAGGTTACATTAGTTTAGGCATGTTTTATTTCAACAAAAGGGTCATCATTTTTATTTTAAGCAGAGAATAAAAAAATTGAGTAAAAAACAGTAAAAAAAATAGGTGGCACTTTTTTTTTAATGCTTCAAGGGCTTTTAAATTATTTCTTGACTTTTATATTTCTTTTCTTCTTTCAAAGGTACATGGATATCAAATGGCATGAAGCTTAACAAGTGAAGAATGGAATTATATAACCCAAAAAGCTTACCTCCGAAATCAGACAAAAATTCGGAGAGTACCTTCTTCCTTTCTTTTCCCACCCCTTTATGTTGCTAGATTATATTTTAAGATATTGAGGACAATATCTATTTTAAGTTTGGGGAGGAAGAAACATTAAGTTTTATTATTTTATGTGTATATGTGTGCTTATTGGTTTATTATATAAGAGAAAAATTGAGAAAATTGAATTTTTTTTAAAAAAAAATTCAAAATATTTGCCTTTTAGTTTGCATGCTTGTGAGGGTTAGTTAACCTTATCGACAATGATAAATATATTTGAAATTATGTGTTGATTTATGAACTGTGGATATGTTATATGATTAGATTAATTGATTCTTATCCATGTAAAACTTAATACTTTTTCTCACATGAATTAAGTTTAGTATTGTGAAAAAAAATGAGTTGATTCAAATACTTGATAGGTTGAAATAGTGGAAGTTAGATGCTAAACCCAAAAATTATTATAATATACATCCTTAGACCAAATTTGGCATAGTTTGGAGTGAATTAACAATTATATGAAGGTATTGATATGAATGGAGATTCATTGTGTAAAATTTTGTGTGATTTATCTATTGTATATAAGATGAAAATTAAGTGAAAATCTTAAATTATGGGTCTATTTTTAAGGATGAGTGTTGAATGAGGGGCATTGTACTAATCGTGACACAAAAATGTTGTTAAACATCTCCTCGTAACCTTTAATACTTGAGTGGTTAAGTCTGCAAGAGTCTAAAATAAGGTGTCCTATAGTCAATTGACTTAGAAGTTATTGGTCAAAAGCTCATCACAGGGGCCATTTAGAAAATTTAATGGACAGAAGTCCGCACATTAGATAAGATATAAAAAACAATTACGTATTATATGCATTGGTTAAGCCCCTCAAAACACTTATTTGAAAGAATTTGAAATTTGACAACATATTATTAGCCTATTTGAGTTTTGGAAGTTGAAGCAATAAAAAATTTAAAGAATCTTTATTTGTTGACATATTGACAATTAGGGAGATCTATCTAAATTAGAGAGGGTGAGGATTTAGAATAAAAATTTAACTTTAGATCATACATTGGGAGAAGAGTAAAAAAGAATAAGTTTGGAGTTGTGAATTGTACGAATGAATCGAAGGTCGAGAATTGAAACAATTTGTGAATTCATAATATTTTATTTAACTCTTCATATGCACACATAAGTTTTGCATTGAAGATATTGATTTTTTTATTTTTGTGATCTTGACGCAGTTTATAGAGTTAGTACAATGATTCCAATTTTGAGACAAAACGATAGGTTATTTAGCCAAAACTTTATTGTATGCATATTTGTTTGTTGAGTTAGGTTTTGATTTTGTTTTAGGACAACTAAATGTTTAAGTTTTAGGGTGTTTGAAAAGTGTATTTTAAACACTTATTTGAGTATTTAAATATAGATATTTCAAGATTATTTTGATTGATTATGAATCTATTTTATATCTTATTCATTAGGTAAAATTCGATGATTGGACGTGAATTCAAAGAAATAAGAAGAAAATAGCGAAAAATGGTAAAATCCATAGTTCGAGGACCTAATTGTAACTTTTCAATAGTTGATTTAGACCACAAATTGAAGATTACGGATTGAAGATGTTACCGGTTCAATTGGATGCAATTAGAAGTTAAATGATCAAATTGCAAGAGAAAAGGACTTAAAAGAATTAAGAATCGAATTTGGGGACCAAATTGCACATCTGCAAAAATTAAAAAAAATGCCAGGCACTACATTGCTGAAAATATGCATCGAAATCGAGCAATGAGGTGCCATGTCTAAGCACCTAGGCGCCACTGAAACCCCCTTTTTTGATAGAATTAGTTTCCAAATGAAATTTTGGTGCGATTTTCATCCAATTTTCGAGCCCTCTAAATACACGATAGCCTCGTACATAAAAAAAAAAAAAAAAA
>CAIGRF010136204.1:4525-28182 GCA_903798235.1 Fraxinus ornus
CAATTTCTGGCATTTTCATTTATCATCTTTCTTATGATAGATTTTAGGATCTTGTTAGAGGACTCTGCCTGCCCGTTTGATTGAGCGTAATACGGTGTGAAATTTAGTATCTTAACTCCAAACTCGCTTAAGAATTCCTTCACTTGATCCTCATTTAAAGAAGTTCCGTGATTTATCATTAGAGTTTGTGGTATCACAAACCTATAAATAATGTGGTCATGAATAAAGTCTATAATATTTTTCTGAGAAATCTCCTTTAAAGGTGCTTCTACCAATTTAGTGAAGAAATATGTCGCAACTATTATAAACGTATATTGCTTGGACGATGGGGGATAAATTTTCCCTATCAAATCTATCAGCCAACCTTTAAACGGCCAAGGTGTAATAATAGGTGTCATTTCTCTTGCTGACACTCTTTGTATTGGACCATGCTTTGGGCATAATTCTCCCATTTTGGGCCAAAAGTATCAACTCCTAATGATTAACCATCTCATTCTTTGGCCAACCTGATGGGCTCCACATATTCATTCATGTATTTCAGCCATAATTGTTTTGGCTTCTTGCAAGCTCACACATTTCAATAAAACACCATCTTAGCGTTTCCTGAATAGCTCATCATCTATTAGTAGGTAATTTAATGAGCGTAACCTCATTTTCCTATTACCCTCTTTGTCAGGTTCTTTCAAGAATCTTTTTATTTCTGTCATCCAATCCGTTGCATCCCCATTTCGTATACAATGAACATCAATCATTTTCGCCCTTCGTTGCACTACAAGCAATATTACTCCATACTTTCAAGTTGATTCCAAATTTAGCACCTTTGAATAACCCGAAGCCATTATTCGTTTGCTAAGTCGTTATACATCCTATTTACGTATTAAAGCTCTACTTGATCAAATTCTTCCAATAATTCTTGGGCGATTTCATACTGACTTACGACAGAGTCGTTTTGGCATTTAAAATCACCAATCAATTGGTGAATTACTAATTGGGAGTCATCCCTAATGATTACATTCTTAACTCCCAACTCTATTAGCAGCTCTAAACCTACAATCAGTGCTTCGTATTCGGCTTGATTATTGGTACACATTCTATCCAAAGTGAAAGCAAACAAACTTGTAATAAACCTCTAAAGGATTTATTAAAACTATTCATACCCTGGTACCTCCAGAAGTCTTTGATCCGTCGAAGTATAAAACTCAAGGTTTTAATTCAAATGAATCAACTTCTAATTCAATTTCTTTAGGCACATCAAGGCATGGGTGATCGGCCAAAAAGTTAGCCAACACTTGATTTTTAACGGCCTTTTAGGTTATATATTGTATTTCAAATTCTGATAATGCCAAAGTCCATAATCTTATCCTTTGGTGTAAAATAGGGAGAGAAACATATATTTAACTAAATTGACATTAGAGACTGGGTAAACAGTTACAAGCTGTAAATAAGTCCTTAGTTTTGTACATGTGAAATATGAAGTAAGATATAATTTTTCGATAGCAGAATAATTATATTCACATTTTGTTAACTGTCTACTCAAATAGTAAATTGTCATGTCTTCGCCAAATTGGTCTTCTTACGCGACCATCCCGACTATCGATTCTTGTTCAGCTGATATGTATACTTTCATTGGCCGTCCTTGGATTTGTGATACTAACACTGGTGGACTTGAAAAATATATTTTTAGGCTATCAAAAGCCCTTTGATGTTCTTCCTTCCAGACGAACTTGTCCTAATTTTTCAGCTTTAAAAGAGACGGAAAAACTTTCGTTCGCCCTGCACAATTAGAGATAAAACGTCTCAAAAAATTTACTTGGTCTAGAAACCTATGCAATTTTTTCTTGTTACTAGGCGGTTTAGCCTCTAAAATGGCCCTTGCTTTATTCTTATCAAGTTCAATTCCTCTTTTGTGCACTAAAAAATCAAGGAAATTCCCCGCGTTAACACCGAATGCACATTTCAGATGGTTCAATTTTAGTTTGTACTACCTCATTCGCTCAAATGAGCATTTTAACTGTTCAAAATGGTCTTCCTCCTTAACAGACTTGACCACTATATCATCTACATATACTTTAATGAGTTTGCCTATCATATCATGAAAAATTAAGTTCATTGCCTTTTGATAAGATGCCCCTGCACAGGCCGAAAGACATAACTACCCATTCAAAGCATCCTAAAGCCCCAGGGTACCTAAAGGCAGATTTATGTACATCTTCTTCAACTATGTAGATTTGGTTATAACCTGAGTATCTATCCATGAAAGAATACATTACATGTCCGGCAGTTGAATCTACTAAAGAATCTACCGTAGGCATTGGATATTCATCTTTGGGCGTTGCTAAGTTTAAATTTCTAAAATCTATGCACACCCTAATACTACCATTCTTTTTTAATACCGATACAATATTAGACAACCACTCGACATATCTGGCTGTTCTAATAAAACCCAATTTTAACAGTTGTTCTATTTCTTTCTTTACTTCAGGCAATACCTTAGGGGCAAAACGTCTAGGAGGTTGTTTATGGGGCTTAAAATTTAGCTTAATTGGTGACCTACGTTCTACCAAATTTTTATCTAAATCAGGTATGTGTTCATATTCCCAAGCAACACAATCATTATATTCCTTTAATAAAGCAATTAACTTATTACTTACCTCTTCCTTGAGCATCTAACTGACAAATGTTGGGCGATCTTCCCCTTCATCGCCATGTTCACCTTTATCAAAAGGTCCTGTGCTTGAGCATGCCCGGGCTTTGTGATCCTCATGATTTCCTCATCTAGGTTCCTTGTAGGTACTTCCTCCTCTAAGCAATCCACTTTGTTGACTTCTTGGCTAATATTCTGCTCCAATTCGAACACTACTACCTTGTTTCTCAACGTCCTAAGTGATATTTCTTTTTCGTCCTCTCTTTACATTCATTATTTAAAGCCATCAATTTGACTTTGAAGGCCTGAATATCGGCCATACTTTCTTGCCGCTGACAGCTCATTAGAGTTCCTTGATTATCTTCTTGCCAATTACTGGCTCCTCAAGGGCCACTATGTTTGGCATCATTTAATTGAACATTTCAGTAAATGCGTCTACTGGAAATGGCTATTCGCTCTGTGCGACAATTTGAGTTTCTTCCCCATCTTGTACTACCCTGACAGGTCCATAATTTTCTTCGTACATGAACCTTTCCACCGAGTTTGCTTCTGCGAGAAAGGGTCTGTGGTCAGATTGCACCACCTCCGCTTCGCCTTTGTCGTTCCAGAAAACCAGACATTAGTGGAGTGATGAAGGTATGCAATGACTCCCATGAATCCAATCTCTTCCTAGTAACATATTATAATTGGTAGGACCATCTATCACAAAGAAGAATGTGATCCTAGTGGTTGTTCCTACAGTTATGTCCAATGGCATCACTCATTTAGCTGAAGTTACTCCCCCATTGAAACTTGTGAAAATAACTTCTGTTGGGATCATATCGCTTTCTGTCTTTGTAGATTTTCTCATCATCCTGGACGAAATGGTATTTATGGCTGCTCCATTGTCGATTAGCACTTTTGCCACAAGTATACCATTGACTAAGGCCTTTACGTATAACGGCCTCAGGTGTTTGGTTAATTTCATAGTTGGTCTCTTAAAGATGACCTTTTCAGCTGCATCAATTTCCACCTCCTGTTTATCTTCTGTTGGAATGTCTCCCTGTGACAAGTTCACGTGCAACATTTCACATTGGGTCTCAGCTTCCTGGACTTTCTCCTTCCTTTCTTCTAATGTTTCTTCTTCAATTATCCAACCTATAGGAAGAGGTAACATTCTTTGGGGTGATCCATATTTATCAAAATGAGGCACTCTCACCTTTCTCTTGGGTGTCCCATATAATACATAGAAGTCAAAAGCGCACTCAGATGGTTCACCCAACAAATCTACCTCACGGACACCTTCCTGATACAGTTACTTCAATAAAGTGTTGCGCGACACTCCTCTTCTTTTTCTCTCTGCTTCTAAGTCAATTTCATCTTCAATGTCAGTCATGCAATCATCCTCTTCTTCACCATATACATTCTGGCTTCTTCACATTCCAGCACACAAGCTTCTTCCTCGTTGTCATCCTTTTCCTCCTCTTCGCTTTCCTTACTTCTGAATTCGTTGGCCAATAGATAATTATTGGTCATAACAGGAGGTAGCGTACCAAATTGAATAGTGAGGGTTGGGTCCTCTTCATTTTCATCATTCATTCCACGCTCAAATTTTAATCTCCCAGAAGAACTCTCTAGCAATTCCTATTGACTCACCCATACTAGCCTCTTTATCATCTTTGAGGACATTTTGGTTAGCCACCTCAAGCAGTTTAGGTGCCTTAGGACATGACGATCCATGATGTTGTCTCATTATTCGTCTGTAGTTCCATTGGAAATGCCTTTGTTTGGTACTAGTCATTTCGTTGAAGGGTACAACTCTTCCTGCATTATATTTGAATGAATGTCATACATTCGGCTGACGTGGTTGTGGCCTGAACGTTCTCCCATTATTTATTGGTCTAAACTACCTCTCAAAAGGCGGTTTCCCATAGAATAGCATATTCTGTCCCCCACTGGGTTGGAAACTCGGCACTGTTAGGACAATGATGATATCGCCATGTTCCATGTCTTTTATTCACTTCTCCTCTACATCTAGCACACAAGATACCTTCGTCTTTTCTGGATTCTTTTCATTTGATACGTTCAAAGACACTGAGATGTGACTCATGGTCTTCATCTCCATTATCTACTACCAACTTGAATTTTGGAAACTTATTTTTTAAATCAAATGTCACCATATTCACCCCAAGTGGTTGTAGGAAAAGATTTTTATCCACTGTCATTTTCTTCTTAGCCTCAAATGTGATTCGTCCTGACTCAATGGCATCATGTAACACATGATGAAAAACCAGACAATTACTAGTCATATGTGACCATACATTATACCATTTACAATATTTTCAGGGTCTGGCAACTTATGTTTGTCGCTCAATTTTATCTGCTTATCCTTATATAGTTTGTCGAATATAAGGTCAGCTTTGGTCACATCAAATGAGAATATCCCAACCTTTTGTTTTCATCTTTTATAGGCTCATTTTTTCCCGACGTTCTAAATTTGGTCATTATAGGGCAAGCATATGCATCTCTCTTAATCAATTCGGCCAAACATATCTCCGGCTGATCATAATATTCGTCATTAACAGCATGAACGTCAAAATTTGGGTCTCTATAATAAGTTCATTTGCTAGAGTTTTTTATTTGTTCATCTTCTCTTATTAGACGTTCATATCTAACCACGTTAGTACTCAATTGGAAAAGGTCCGAAAATTCTCTGTCCTAGAATTTCTTTTTTAAATCGAAACTCAAACAACTTTGAGCAATTTTAACAAACTCTTTTTCAGGAAACGGTACAAAACATTTGGTCCTAGCTATCTTAAACCTCTGAAGGAAACTTTCTGCCCATTTGTTTAGCAACTGACGTAAATTCGTCAAACCGGCCAAAGTAACTTCAGATTCAGTTTTGTAAAACTGAGCATGGAACAATTGTTCCAATTGTTGCCATATTTGGACAGAATTTGCTGGCAAATTAATGAACCATGAGAAGCCTACCCCTGTTAACGAACTAGGGAATAGTCTCATTTTGTGATAATCTGTTACTTCACCACATTGCAGTGTGAATTGCCATATATGTTCTAGGGTTGAAACCTTTCCCAGGCCGGTAAATAACGAAAACTCTGGTACTTTGTACCCTCTGGGCCAGGGATATGCTTGATCTACCCAATCAGGATATGGCTTTGTGTAAGTTGGCCTAACAAAAGGACGCATCCCAAAAGCCATTTGATCCTGTACTATTTCTGTAATTTGATTCTTCAACACAGCGTTGGGATCATATAGAACTCCGTTGATTTATTGGTGAGATTGCTTGAGGCCTAACATTCGGTACTTGGTTCGTGGCAAAAGCGTCGTTATTCAAACCATTATTACCATGAACCTGAGTGTTTCCACCATCATTAACCTGCGAGGTATTCTGTCCATTAGTTTGGCCCTCAGGTTTGATACTCCGTTATCACTATTCAAGTTCGCCATTCCACCACCACCCTGGTTTGAAGTAGATAGCCCAAAAGGCGGTTCTATTCCTTGATTCGGACCTAGGCCGGGGAACTATGTCCCACTATCGTCCTGGATTGAAAGTGATTCCCTATACTTGGCATAACCGGTTGACAAATTTGGCCCACTAACTTATTCATGATTTCATTCAAGGTGTTTAGTTGTTTGGTCATGTTGTCATAATGTTCATTTCCATTTTGAATAAATCTCTCCATATTATGAACATTTTGTAAATCTACCTGTTCAACGAAATCTTGTATGAGTTCACCAAGCAATGCGCACATGGTTCAAGGAATCAACTCTGTCGTCGGCTCGTAACGACTTTGGTTCTGTCCCTCTGTTCGTGGAGTACTTTGCTGCTCCTCGTATCGTTCGATCACAGACTGAACTATTCATTGGCTTGCTGGCTCCTTATCAGAGTTTTTATAAGGTATATTGCTTCACTCTTCGTATCTTCAGACTTCAAGCAATAATTGTCTCACTGGGCGTGCCAAATTGTTTCGCGCGGAAAGTCGGGCCTCGCTAACAATTAAAAGGTTAAGATGATTGTATAAGGAACAAACCTCTCGAGATAAAGTCCCAACGAATGGTGTTTTATTTATAAATATTACAGTTTACAGGAAGCGAAATGCCTCCAATGAGCACAAGCACACTGAACAATTGAAAGTTAACAAGAAGGAATGAAAAGAAACAAAATTACATATTCTCTGTTCGAGAGCGATTTGATCGAGGTCCTTGCTTCTATGTCTTCTCTTCTCTTTTATACTCCTTTGGCGATTTTTGTAGTAGAACCATTTGACAACTGTTCGTCGCCTTGTAGTTACCCACTTTCTCCATAATGGCTGACTTGTCGATAAACTGTCGCCTTTAACTAATGTCATTACTCCCATTGCTTAACTACCTGCAACCGAGATTCTTGGATCATGGAATGTGATAAGATCGTCCATTAACTGTTTCAATAACCGTCGTCTTAATCAACTAGACATTATCTCCGCCCAAATCCTGAGTGTCTCGCGGGCTTGGGCGATGATGGGGCCGTCGCTCTGGATAACAAAAAGGCACTATACTCCTCCTGACTTTGGACGTCTTGCAGGCTTGGGCAATGATGGGCCTCCGCTTCATAACTCTATCTTAGGATTTTTTTTATTTTTTTTTTACATGGTCTCATTAGGGCTTGTCCTTCGAATCTTCTAACTGGGCTCCATTCCTTGGACCCTTTAATTGGGCCTCATTTTTGTACGTCAACATGTTGCAACCAATTGGTTAGCCTTTTTGCCTGTTTCTTAATTTAAGATATTTACTGAAGATGCTACAAAGAGAGAATCATCTCAATACAAAGGCTCGATGACTCGTACACTCCCCAGATATCAGAACTATTAGAGGCACAATAGGAGGACATAGTGGAATCGCCAGAGACGATGATGATGATTATAGAACACATATTTTGAGAATCATTTTGGAAAAACATTCCATGAAATTGTTTTTTCTTTTTAGCATCGTAAAGATAATAATGCAAAGATACTCTCAGTACCTTAAAAGGAAACTACAACAATGTCAATTGCACCGTATTCTAACGGTTGGATCTCAACAAAATTAATCTTGATCGTCCAAACATAAAGTAATCTAAACCATTGAATACCATGTGCGTGGTAAGCACGCATAATCTGAATCACGTACAGGAATGGGCCTTTTCATATTCAATGGTTTAGAATTTAATTTCACCTATCATTTAATGTCACATTAACGACATTTAGACTGGGATTATAACCTCAGTGATGATGAATAACATTAAGGAGTCTTATCATCTGATAATGCGTAAATTAACCTTGAAAGTTGCAGTATTAAAACCCTTACTTTAAGTCCACGCTACTTAACATAGATAGTTAAGCTCAAGCTTTGGGGACTATTTGTTGATTATACAATCTCTTCCGTGCTCAAAATCATTTCACCAAGAAGCCAAACCAAGAGTTCATCAAAAAAACCTCTGGGCTCGCTTATTACAATGAATTGTTAAAGCTCATACCATCGAAAATTCAGATAAAACCAAAATTATTTTTAGGTTCGCTTAGCGCAGAATCCAAACAAAGTCCTAAGCCTAACATAAATAATTACGCTCGAACTTCAGAGACTATTTGTTATCAATTAAAATTTACAGAGAATTAGTAGCCAACCTATGCACCTGCAGATGAACTCTTTTTTCTTTTCAAGTCAATAGACCATGTGTGAGCTCAGGATAATGCTAGCAAATACTTGCAAAGCAAAATCTTATAACCAACCTTGGGCATAAATTACAAGCAAATATTCTTGTAATTAACTTCATCAGCTATTTCACGTCAACAAAAACATTATCAAAGCACGCATGAATAAAAGTGTAAAACAACTTCACAACTGAATGAAGAACAAGTGAACCAATGAATAAAACGTGAAAATATAATAAATTCAGTTAGAAGTTCATTAATCAATTACTGGCATGTGTCATCAACAAAAATGGACTTAATTATCTCGTGACCTCATCAGAAATCTATAAATAGGCTGCATAACGGGGAACAAAGAGGCGTCAAACTTGAATATCCTCCTCTTAAATAACCATTTCTCTTCTTGCTCAAGCTTAAACATAAAATCAACGAGTTTAGGAAGAAAAAAATTCTAACTAGCTGAGAGGAATTTGTTAATCTCAATTTTCGAGATCAATGTACTAAAAACTAGAATTGACATGATGATAAAATAAACAATATAAACTTCTTTTTCTCTTCAATACCGTTCTACAATTCATGGATGTAAGGCCCCAAGAGAATACTGGTGAAAATTAAAGCATAAAATGGAGGTGAGGTCCCAAATCATCATGCAGAGGTATAAAATATATTGCATTAGTACAGTGGACAATACATTAAAATAGAATTTAGCTCTCTTTTATTTCTTAATATTGTTGAGTACCATCTAATTCACCATATCAAATGTACCAATATAGTTTTAGTATAGTGGGAGACACAAGAAAATTAATTAGCTACATTATTGGTAATTATTAAACTCACATTACCTACAAGAACAAAGAGCATGCCAGCACAAATTTCACATTTGAAAAGCATTAATTCCATTGGGTTAATACAAGAGTTATGAGATGAAGTATAAAACTTAAACTCCATACAGCATCTTAATAGTTTCAAATGCCAACACACCTTACCGATATTTGGCCTCAGAAACATAAGCCTAAAGAAGCATGAATTTGTGCACGACTAGTATTTGCCATGGATCCTGTTAGTTTTTAACGAATTTTTTAAATATTCATCTCCATTTAAAGAAATGCACAATCATGTGTTATTTCCACTCAATTGGCAAATAACGGTGAGTTTTTAATCAAAGTTAAACAGAATTAAGTAAAAAATGCAAAATGGGAGAGAGAGAGAATTGTATTTGAAATAACTTTAAAATTGGCTGATGGTATAATTGCAAACTAATCAACAACACCCAAAAGGAGAGATGTATTTGGACTTCCTCTTGAGATAATTTAGCACTTTACCAGAAAGAAAAATAAAATATCTCTATATGTATAGAATGAAGAGCTCTATCAGTTTTGTATTTCTGTTCTTACTAAAAGCCTACTAATGAATGGTGATACCACAGCAAGCAATGCTTTGGGACATTCCTCGTGCGGAAGATGGCCACAACCAGATATAGCTACAAGTCTCTGCACCACAGCGAATTAATAGATGAATCAAAAAATTTATTTTTGTTTTCAACTTTCCACAATTAATTTTTTTTTATGTACAGAATTTCCATTCGTAAATCAAACTACCGAGAGTTAATATATGCTACCAAAATTTATGTGAACACAAATCATGAGCAGGTTTCAGTTTCACTATTAGCACACTTTATACCACCAAGATGTTATCTGTTTCAAAGCAATGTTGGAATTTCTAAATGTATAAAAAATTAGTCTCAATCACTTGGCTAAATTCAAGACAAGCTTTGATATTCTTGGTTAAAAATGGATTTCCGTACGACATCATAGTTTACCTTATAATAAAATTTTAAAACAAAATCCAAAACATCATGACATCAAAGAGTAAAAAGCTAGGGTGACATGGGACTTACAGAATCTACAAGTTTAGAAGCCATAATTTGAACAGATTTTAGAGGGACAATGACATCTTCAACCCCGGCAACAACCAAAAATGGCAATGCTTCAACAGCTTTCAGCAAGGATGCTGCATTAGGTGGTGGGATTACAGTCTCACATGAAAGTTTCCCTATTTCATGAAGTGCTTCATCCCAACCTTCTACATGTAACGGGGCCTGGCGTACACCAGAGCAGAAAAATATCAAATTATTGAACAAAGGGATTATCTAGACAAAATTTGCCAAACAAAAACAAGGCATGGAAAACCAACAAAGACAAATGTTTATCCAACTGAATTTCGTCTATATCTTATGCCTAATTGCTATAATGTTATCCATAAAAGCGTCTGTGAACTTTAAAATTTTTATAGTTCAAATAGGCCAGTAGAAGAACATTTCAACATGATCAATATTTCATATTTCATATTGATCAAAATCAGCTTGTTCCAATCTCAAGCTGATCTAAATCAGTTTGTCCATTCTACATTTTAAAAAAGAGGAAGTCATGGCAATAAGAGAACTCATTTAACTAGAGGTTTGTAGGACCACTATTACATTGCAATAGAGAACTACACAATGTAATTATGTTTGGACAGATACCAACAACTGCCCTGCATTTCAATTGCTTAGACGTGGTTACATACATTGATGTGAGGTGATGGTAATTTTTATATTCACACGGTACATTTAATCCTCCTTGCTACCAGTGTAACTATTATCATGCTAACAATCAATAGCAGGTAAACTAAGCTGGAATTTAGTTCCAGCTAAAAATCAAGCCAAAACAGTGAAAGGTTACTGAACAGTTAAAAATACATTCTCGTTATTCATTACCACTATCCAGTATTTTTTAAAGATTTAAAAAAACACTAGCTTATAAGTTTTGAAGCTGTTCTTAACATGAACTACATTTAAGATGTTGCTCATAAAATCGTGTCCATCGACTGGAACAACTCAATTATTCACTTCTTCAACCAAAGGTTGACAAAAATTGACCATTGCCTGTAGAGAATAGGAAAAAGGAAAGTGCAAAGAAACCAAACACAAAAGATATGTTAATTTTTCATTTTTCAACTTGTATACCACCCAAGCTGATTAAATCACAACTCTGGGTTCAAAAAACTATATGGTAGTTGTTGACAAAGATTGTTTTGAAATGATTTTGCAGAATATTGATAAAAAAAAAACAAAAAAAAATTATCAAAGTGACATTGGGTGATTATTATGAGCAGCCAAATATTTGGGAGCCAAGGGACTTAATTTTTGTGAAAATCAGAGGAACCGTGATTATTTACAGATAGATCAATACACAATGGCAGATGATTGTAAAGCCGGAGGGAATCATCATCCCACTGTTTTATTATTCACTCTTTATTTTCCTGTAAATTCAACATGTTTTAGATAACCTATAAAGTTTTGCCATCCCTCAAAAGAACTCAAACTACTATAAATCTCCTAAATTATGCATCCCTATCCCACACTGTGATTCTATTCTAAATTCTAATATCCCAGATATGGAGAAAATAGAACATTTCATGAAGCAGTTGAACAAATTGGAAGGATAAATTTCACAAAATGGGTATGTCAAAAAATTAATAATTGCAAATCCTAAACTGTAATTGTAAGAAGACAGAAAATGTAATTTTGGTATCAATTGTAGGCAAAAATACCTTGTAGAGGCTTAAGACTTCAGTTGTTAGTTTGGTTGCATCATACCATGCACGACGATTAACCACTTGAGTAATTTCTGTCCGAAGTAAAGGACGGACCAGGTGCTTCTTTCCCAGTGAAGTGCGCAATAGAATTCTTGCAAATGCAGGAACCAGTTCCCTTGACAAGCTTACACTCAGCAATACAACTCCCTTTATTTCAATCTGGATGACATGCCAATAGGATTAGGACATATTTATAGATGTCAGCAACAAACTTCCAAATTCCAAAACTATTATGGACCCAAACACATGCATATCTATATTATCAGTAAAAAAATTATACTACATTAACTCTAGTAGTTCAATTCAATCCCATGAAACACATAAATGAACTTGCACTAGCTATAATTCCCCTACATACATTTCAAGGAGTTCCATAAGCACAATTGTTGATTATTATCATGATGTTCATATATAAAGCACTATATTTAAGGGTACATCAGAGTTCAGACTCTCTCTCTCTCAATTGGTGCAAACTAGCACATTCAGATTTAAGTGCATCTCTATTCTGTAGCACTTGATTCTTTACTTCACCAAGAGCTTTAGGGCTGCTGTTTACATTTTAATTAAGAATTTAAAGTTCAAAACAATTACAAGCAGGACCCCTAAATAATATGTTAAATAAATTATTTTATCATTTTCTGAAAAATACAAAGGTATCACACAGTTCTATTGCATAAGCAGAGCCTAAGGAATATCATTTCTCTTTCTTGACAAATAATTTAGATTCAAGTAAATCGGAATTTTGAAGTTAAAATTTCAGTATGTGCAGTGCCCACATTCACCTTTACCGTGCTAGGGTATTTGCTTTAAGTAAGTGACATACACTAAAAGTAGCTCACATTCTTGGAATCTGCTGAAGATTGGACTTTTTGCGCAGCCTTAAGTGCAAGCAGTCCTCCATCATCATGGCCAATTAGAACAACTGAAGAAAATCCCATCTCCAAACAAAAAGAAAGAAGCAGATCAACCTGAAAATAACAAACTCAATCATATGTTCAGGCGAACCCCAAAACAGAAGATTAAAAACAAACGGAGACGGCATTTGAAAGCAGAACACGTGCATTATGTTTCTTACTGGCACAGCTACACAGATGCAAGACCCCTTGGACTTCTGCAGTGACCTAGTCTGTTGAGTCAAACTTGTCGATCTATATGTGTGCAAAAAAATAATGACATGAATGAAGATGCAGTGAGTAGGGATGATTTCAAGCAAATACTTGTCAAGTTTCATTGTCCTTAGAAGTTTACTTTGTTTACAAGTTAAGGCTTAATTTCAAGTAAATTAAGTTTTTTCATTAAGCCCTTGTTTGAACCCCATTTTGGGGGGAAAAATGCATTTTAGAATAGTAATTTTGGGAGAATGTGTGGTTAAAAAAGGACAGGTCTTTCGATTTACGTGTACAATTATTTTATTGAAGAATGTGTAATTAAAAATGATTTTTGAAAAAATGATTTTTTTGATAAAATGGGCTCAAACAAGCCCTAAAGACATAGCTTTGAAAATCACATTTGGCAATTAACTTAGTTTGACACTTTGACTTACTTTTGAGCACACCCAAACACGCTCTTATTATAGGAATCGTTAAAAATGAAATATTGCAGCTTCGATCACAAGTCAATGTCTTACTTGAAGAGTTAGCTAGCAAACTGACAGAAAAGCACTGACGTCGAGAATTACAATTTCAACCAATCACGGGAGTTCAAAATCACGGTAAACCAACAGAGATGAAACATGAAAAGGCCTTGTTTCAATTTTTGCAATCATTTTTTGATTCACGCAAATTCTGAACAGTTGCTTAAAATATAAAAGAGAGACTCATGTATTAACATGCGTGAATCTCTGAATACAACTATTCCCATCTTTATTTCACAACCTGTCCCAAAGCTTCATAATCTACTATAAATCGCTGTATTTAATGCATCACATAAGTTACAATATCACAATGTACATTTTGGAGAAAGTAATCACCTGATTATCAAGCTTGTAAGGATTAGGCAATTGATTTTCTTCCCAATCCCTACGGCGTGGCCTAGACGTCAAACCCCAACCAGGCCTGTCAAAAGCAACAACTGTACAGCCTACCTGCCTAGCTAAAATGCTCATCAAATTTCTCCACGAAAAGACTCCCCCTCCAAAACCATGCACTAACACAATTCCAAAGTGTCCATTTGCTTCTAGATCCTGTTCCAACATCAGAGATCTCATATTGCTCATGGCATCGCCATCACCGGTTTCATCAGGGCTCGAAATTGGTATGTCCTTAGACAATGGGGATGTTGGAGAACCATCTAACAGAGGAGTATGGAGAGAGGTACTGACATGAAATTGACTACTGATGCTCCTGTGGATAGCGTATCGGGTTTTCAATGAAATGCTTGTTGCAGGTGCATCCAGAAAGGAAGTGGAGGATAAGGAACAGGAAGGTGATCCAGGTATGCTTAGCTTGTAGTGAACCATTAGTCCTTTACAAGAAATGAATAAGCTGTCCTTATCAGCAAGTAAACTAACTGGAAGTTCTCCATCATCACGAGCAACACCTAATCCTTTTCTCCTCATTTCACTATTACTTCTGAAAGTTTTCCCAGCAGATGGAGTAGGCGATCGTGGAACCTTGTGGTAACCAGAGAAGACCATCTTGCAAGAAAGAGCCTGAAGGTAAAATGATCGGTCAAAACCTTGAACTATATGAAAGTCAAAGCATATGAAAAACTTCATCATATAAGAAAGTTCTAGAAACAAAAGAAATTGTAAACAAATCTTCGAAGTAATATAATTCACCAATCCAAAGCTACAATTAGGGCAAAGTGGCAAACATCAGTGTACAACCACTAGAAGCACAGTTTATTCATTTAAACTGTATGATTATTTTAAAGAAGTCATGCCCATTTTTACTGAGAAATTAAATTAGCATTTCATTATACTATCATCGAAAAGAACTAATAAATTCTGTTAAGATCAGAGTATCTAAAATTGTAGGAAAATGCATAAAAACTGATAAAGTAAAGGGTTGAAAGTATTGTGACATTACAGCTTCTGGGTCAACACGGTGCAACAAGAGCTTCCTCCTAGCTTGGCAGCTTGTACGATAGGCTACAACAATGTGACCAAGAGCAAAGACGACAGATGAGAGAAACAAGACGGGCATCCCCCAAGACTTCTTCAAATGGAGCCTCTGCCTCTGCCTTGAAAGATAAGTTGACGCTTCTGCCTCAAGTTGAGAATTGACAGCAAAGAGACAAGCCTTGAGAGAGAGAAGTAGTATTGAGATGATGGAGCAGAGTGTTACAGTTCCAAGGTATGGCCCCTGTGAGAGCATCATGCCATCACACATTGAATATACACCTGTTGTCATTCAAACAAACCCATAAAAACCAAATCAATTTTTGATGATACAAGAAGGTCTTCATAATTAATTTTGTTCACCTGATAATCATCTTGCTAAACTTAACTAGAGTTTTATTCTTTTTCACTTTACATATCAAACCTCCATGGGAGTTTCCTTCACTTTCTTCATTTTGTTTCATAAAGATATTTCTTTTTGAGTTTCAAGATCAGAGTAAAAAAAAAAACTAACAAAAAATGAAAACGTGTAATAAAAATATGAATTAATAAAAACTGAATTTCGAAAACTAAGAAAGTAAACTCTTGACTATAAAAAAAAAATCAAAATTTAGGAATCTGCAAATGCACTCATTTTGTCGCCTTACTCGTTCCTAGCAAAAACATAAACCTACAAAAATGTAGATTTGAGGTTCAACAGTAATTTCTTCAAGAGCTTATCCGTTTTCAGTATTTTCAGAAAAATAAAATCGGAAGCACAATAGCAAAGTAAATGCATACGAAGGTAGACCAAAAAAAGAACAAAGTTTAATAAGAGAGAGTATTTTTACATTTACGGTATATCCTTCACTAATCCAATATGGATGGAAAAATTTAATCAAAAGAATAGCAGGAAAAATGCAAAAAAAATCATACAGGTAATAATAAGAGATCTGATTATGGAGACCAGAGGAACATCCATAAGCGAGCTCTTGAAAGCGTATCTCTGCAAATTCTCACTAAAACTGTAGCAATTAACGCATGTGAAGCTTGGAATCAGCAAGCACGGCACCACCACATCACCTATCGCCACCACCAACGGCAAAGACACTAGCAACAGCGATGCCACCATCGTCACCACGAAATACACCATCCGCACCCCTCTCAATACCTTCTCCCACCACCAAGCCCCTTTCGCCATCATTAATCCGCAACAATTTGCTCAAATTTCAAATTTTCCTCGGATTTGAATTTTCAAGTGGGGCCAGGGGATATACAAGATCGCAGAAAAATCAAAACTCGAAATGGAAATGAAACCGCAGGAGATACAACGGCCATCTCCCGGCGTAGATTTACGGCGCCGGCGATTTCGTCCAAACTACGCCTTCAATCTCGGATTTTAACCTCATCAATTCCTCCGTTTTCCAAAATTCAAAAACAACAAATTCATTTCTTCCTCATCTGGTTTTCAATTTTATCTCTCTTTCTCTATCTTCCGGTGAATTTCTCTGTGCCTGCGTGTGTGCGCGCGAGAGAGAACAGAGTGTCAGTGCTTGTTTGAAAATGAGTTACTCTACACGAACAGGGGCCATGTTCGTTTAGATTTACATTCTTTGAAAATGGGTCTAGTTTTCTTTTCAAGTGCATACAAAGACACCAATTAAATAATAGTCACTCGGGTCTAATAAATATTTCAAATTGGTCCTCAAAGTATTTTTTATTACATTTGTTAACTTGAGTTAAATAATGCCTGATAACTAATCACTCTATTAGCCTAATTAACGCCACATACTGCATAGGATCGAACCAGTTCGGGAACCTACGAATCGAATGACTGTCCGATCCAACTGTATTAATTGATCCATTAAACAAAAGAATTGGTCAAGAATCGATTAAGAACCTGTTTGGTAACAATTAAAATTCAATTAAAGTTGAAAATATGACCGTTATTGTGTCTCACTCATTTAATAAAAGTCAACAATAACGACTAATTTTTTAATTTTAATTCGATTTTAATCTCTACCAAACATGCTCAAAACAAAAAGCTAAATATATATTTAAATTTAATAAAATTATTATCTTTGTCTTGAAAATATTTTTTAATTAAAAATTATGGTTTATTACTTATCTATCAGTAGAACCACTAACCCGATAATTTGATGATTTTTTCGAATCGATAATTGAGTCAGGGTTTAACTATGCCCCTAACATGAACTAATGACGTTAAAACAATTAATTCCTTCTAATCGTCCTCCTATTTTAGCTCTTTTTTAATGATGGAAAAATAAGGATTAGGGTACAATGGGTTATTTAGGATTTTTGGAGTTAAGCCACAAAAATGTAACCAGTTATGAAATATTATTTAATGGATTACATGATTACTTTAATGACTAAATTGAAGTACTTGAACTTCGGTGACCATCTAATGTAAACACAATTAAACATTTTATTTAATTGCTTTGTTCAAATTTTTCATTTGTACCACCGTAAGTATCAAATCTTTCAAAAATTCGCGCTTGAAGTCCAAAAGGATGAAAATCGTTGGTTTGAGAGTTAGTTGACTAGAGAATTAAAGTTTGACTTATTTTGACTAATTTTTAAAAGGGTAAGATAAAATTACATTTCTCGCAAAAAAAATTATATTAATTAATAAATTTAAAAAAAAAAAAAAAAAAAAGCCAAAACCACCCACCCCCACCCCCAACCCTAACCCCAAAATCACAGCCACCCACGTGACAACACATCCACCATCACCATCGTCTCCTCCATGACGTCGACACTACAGTCGCCTCTGAGGCAGCACCATCGGAATTTCGCCATCCATACCAACAACTTAACCACTTTTGCCCCCTCGCACAGATTTCTATCCCAAAACTAAACCCAAAACAATTTGGGCTAGAACTATACATTGTATTTTCCATCTCCATCGCCTGCAACTTATTCCCTCTCCACTATCGGAACCACACACCCTCCCATATCCATGTTTTCTATCTCGTCGATAGCGTCTCATCACTGTCACAACAAGAACCCACTAACACCACCACCATCACTGTCACAACAAGAACCCACTAACACCACCACCTACTAAACGCTAACACCACCACCATCATTGTCACAACAAGAACCCACTAACACCACCTGCTGAACCACATCTTCCCGTTGAACCCAATAACACCACCACCTACCGAGCCATCACAGCAATAACCCACAACTAATTCATCAGAAATCAACAGAAGAAGTCTCTAAAAGATATTAAAATAAATCAACTAATTCATACAACTGCTTCATTTGTCTTGCCGATTACAAACACAATACAATCCACCACTGTTTTGTTGGTTGATCAATGTGGTCAAACGTTATTGTTGATGATTTGGGTCTTCATTGAAAAAGTCTAGATTTGAGATGGGATCGATTATGTGGTCGAGATATGAATTGAAAAATTCTAGATTTGGGATGTGATCGATTATGAGGTTGAGAGAGAATATGACGTCTCCATTGACACGATTGATGGTGGCTGGTGTGGCATTTACGTCGGTGTTGGGTGGGTGGCAGATTTGAGGTAAAGGGGTTCAGGGAAGATGGGGATGGTGGGGATGGTGGTGATGGTATTTGCTTTGATTTATTTTCCATTTAATAATTAATACATTATATTGTGTTTTATGTTACAAAATGTGAAGTTATCATTTTTTTCATTTTAAATCTAATTAAAATTATGATCAAAGTCAACTCACTGATCAACTAATGATCAAACCAACGATTTTCATCTATTTGGACTCAAAGTGCGAATTTTTGAAAGATTTGATATTCAGGTGGTACAAACGAAATATTTAAACAAAGACTGCAATTAAATGAAATATTTGATACCTGCAAATTTTCAATAGAATTTGGAAATGAAAAGGCATGATTTAATTACCGTAATTAAATATGTACAAAATTCTTTACTACATAGATGACTTAATCGTCAAGTGACACCCCTCTATTGGAGGGGCGTCAGGCGCCCCTCCAATAGAGAGCGCCACTTAACGATTAAGTCATTCTTGTAGTAAAGGATATAGTACCTCTAGCATAATCCATTAATTAATAGAGCAGCTGTGAGGAAGGGGGGTGAGTTTTTAACATTTTGGGGGGTGGTTTTATGACATGTGAGGCAAAGGCCTCTACCAGGCCTCTACCAAGCCTGGTAGAGGAGACTTTCTCTAATTAATAGGACAACTGGCGCCCCTCCAATAGAGAGCGCCACTTGACGATTAAGTCATTCTTGTAGTAAAGGATGTAGTATCTCTAGCATAGTTCATGAATTAATAGAGCTGTTCTGCTCTACCAAACCTGGTAAAGATCTGATAGAGCAGCTGTGAGGAGGGGGTGAGTTTTTCACATTTTGGGGGTGGTTTTATGAGGTGGATCCCCACCTTATGTGAGGCAAAGGCCTTTACCAGGCCTGGTAAAGAAGACTTTCTCTAATTAATAGGACAATAATTGATTTGCTAATCCTGACCTTTCGCATGCTGTGGCTGGCAGCTTTTTTGTTTGGACTCTTCTGTCCCTGTCCTTTGTTCTGGATTAGGCGTGCAGCTTTTTACAACAAAACTGCCCTTCTATTTTGTACATTTAGCCCCTCTTTGTCCCTTTTTTTTTTGGGGTTCAAAATCCTTTACCTCAAATATATTTTCAATCGTACGTTCAAACAATAAAATATTTATATATAAATTAAAAAAAAATTATTTTTTTATCACATTCTTTAAAAATTCATTATTCAAAAAAATCTTTAAAAAGGAAGACAAACGGTTCTTATCATTACATAAGGTGGGTGGGCACAATTGGGTACGGTTCAAGTGTTATGAGAATTGGAATTGAATTGATCGAGCTGACCAGACCGACCATGATTTACCATTTTGGTTCTTTTATTCTTTAGTAATATATTGTTGTTAAATAAGAGAGAAAAGCGGTAAAAAGTAGAGAAGTAAATAAATTTGTGTGTATTTTATTGATAATTAAAGTCTCATATTTATAGAAAGAAATAAGACTGCAAGGGATAGAATAGTTATAATAACTAGGGCTTTAAGGATATAATGATCATTCATTAATAAACATATAATTTACAAAACTCTTCATTCAATGACACATTACAAAATATCTACATCGTTAAAACTTTGTCGAGAAAATTCAATGGGACAAAATTTGAGCTAACAAAAAGAGTATAATTGCTCCTCATGATTTCAATAAATGAAAATTATTGTATCGAGTTATCCATGTCTTGTACCTCAATGACTTCAATATTATAATTCTTATGAAGCATGTTTCATATTGTTTCATTATAGTATTCAAGCAATATCGTCTTCATAATAATTATATGATGATTTGTTGAAGATATATATTGTATTGTTGCTCTCTTCGAAAGTCATACACAATTTGTAATAAAAATATTTTGTGTGTTATCGATATCATTAAACAAAGAATATACGTCATTAAAGCCTTATTAGGAAAAATCTTTTCAGAAAAAATCACAATTAAAGGAAAAGGGTACATCATTCCTTTGAAAAAGCCACAAAAATTATTTCATTAAAAATCTTACTAGAAAAATTCAATAAGACAAAACCTTGGTCGATCAACGAAAAAAGTATCACGCATATATATTTCCCTCATAATACTATCACTTGAATCTTACTAGAAAAAGCATAAAATGCTTCATGCATTTTAAACCTTTCAAATTATATGCCAATTATTTTTTCTATTGATATGTTTAGACAAATTTATTTCGAGATCTTCGCCTTTTAAAAAATATGTAGTACCTCATGTACAAAAGTGTCTTCAATTCTATTTCTTTTCCACTTTCAATATTTTTAACACTCAAAACTCTTCTGGAATTTTATAATTAATTATATTTATATACATTCTCTAAGAGTATATCCATTTTAAATGGGACCATCTTCTTTATATTCTCCATTCTTTTTGGAGGTTTTTTTCGTTTTAGAAGCGAATATAATCATACTTCAACAAGCCATAAGTTTATCATATATAATATTAACGAATCGTCTTTCCAGTACGTCAATTCGAGTTGGAGCATTTATAGCTGGTAAGTGATATTTTTGATCTCTTTGATCAGTAAATGCATCCAAGTGAATCATCGTTCGAACTTCTGGATCAAATTATTTTTTGCGAGGATCTATATAATATAATAATGCACTATGTACATAATTTTTCAGCTTCTTAATTCTTCTCCTAATGCTATGAGAATTGTTCAATTAAATTAACAATCAACAAATCGCATTATAAAATATCACCTATTAAAGCATAAGATATTTCACGAGGATCCAAAATAGAAATGTATTCTCAGCATTCTTTAATATCTATCTCAATGCATTGTGATAGATCAATTATAGATTTGTTGCATTATTAAAATAATTGGATGAAAAAATTGGCTCTGACCATAGGCCAGATATAGCTAGAAAAACTTTGATATTAAGATGATACTAATAGCATCTCTTAGACAGAACTGTGAATCATTTTGTTCTCAATAGTAATGATCATTTAAAAATTAATTTAAAGTGGTTAACATAAAATAGTGTAAAACCATTTATGGTCATTCCAACTAACATTTGCTAAAATGTTGAGATTTAGGCCCCACTAACATTAACAAAACACACCATCTTAATCTTATAATTTAAAAATTATGCTTATAATTTAAGATTTGAGCATTAATTTCGTAAATTTCAGATTTCAAACACAATGCAATCATCTAGTAGATATATTATATCTATTAGATACAAATAATATCTAGATGGTCAACATGTAGAGTGATGAGACCCCATATATCACCCTAATTAATTTTCATAAATATAGAAAATTGAGTCATAGTTTATCTAGTGATGGTTAATGACCAATTTTCAATAAAGAGAACAAACATCATATGGGAATTCATTGGATTGAAAAAAAAAAAAAAACTTCTAATTCTTTGTTTAATGTCCAATAACCTTGTATGTATTTTATTGAGAATCAAAGTCAAATATTTATATGGAAGCGTAAGGAGTGCAAATGATACAACAGTCATAATAATTAGGGTTCTAGGGGTATAATTGTCATTTCAGGCTTAACCAAACTAATTTTGAGATTCGTTCTCAATTTTTTATAGAAAAAGTTGGATTGAAAATATTTTCAAATTACTATCTAAGCAACATGTTCAATACATTGTATTAAAGAAAAGTAACATGTGCACGTTCGGCTATGCTAAAATTATATTTTAAACTGATTTAACACACTTTTTATCCACACATTCGATGAACTTATAACTTAACTCTTATTCGCTCATTTTGTGATGCTCTTTTAAATTTATTTTGTCTCAAATTTTTGTTAATATTATTTAATAATTATTCTTTTATTTTTNGCATTCTCAAGATTTTAAACAGATGAACCGCTACTACTTTGTTGAGTTAGTCAAATTATCATCAAATTAAATTTAACTATTGCACCAACCCCTAAGCATAAATTCAACGAAGAATATTCTAAAAATTATGCTTATAATTTAAAATTTAAGCATTAATTTCGCAAAATTCAGATTACAAACACAATGCAATCATCTAGTAGATGTATCATATCTATTAGATACAAATAATATCTAGATGATCAACATGGAGAGTGACGGGACCCCATATACCACCCTAATTAATTTTCAAAAATATAAAAAATTCCCTCCTATTTTAACTAGTGATGGTTAATGACCAATTTTCAATAAAGAGAACAAACATCATATGGGATTTCATTGGATTGAAAAAAATCTACTGATTCTTCGTTGAATGTCCAATAACCTTTATGTATTTTATTGAGAATCAAAGTCAAATATTTATAGGGAAGAGTAAGGGGTGCAAAGGATACAACAGTCATAATAACTAGGGCTGTAGGGATATAATGGTCATTTACTAATAAATATATAATTTACAACATATATTCGTAAATTTTCTTAATTCTACTTTTATGATATTTTAAAATTTAAGTGAAAACCTATAGATTATTTAAAATACATATTCATCCACCCAAAATCATACATATTATGATTAAATTGAAATATTATAATAAAATAATTTTGGAATCAAGTTAATTATCAATCCTGAAGTTGGAACAATTAATCGAACTAGTTTTAATTGAAATCGAATCAAATCAAATCAAATCACTAGTTTAATTGTAGTATAAATCAACTAATTCTAGATAAAAATACCAATCCCTACGTAAATATCAAAAGTTCAATTAGGCTTTTACACGATAAAAATAATTAAGTAATCAAAATAAGCCATTTTTTTTTTTTTTAACATAAAAACGAAACCTAAATTCTCAAATATTAATATGCTATTACATGATATGTTCCAACTCCTTTTGTTTTAGGGTCTTGCTAGAGTGACAGGGCCACGTTTGGCCCCGTCACTCAAGAGGCGCATGTGCAGAGACGCACATTCGTCCAGGCCCATGTGACCTTGGATGAATAGCAAAACCCTTTGTTTTATTTCATTTAGATAATATTTCAGGCTTAACCAAACTAATTTTGAGATTTGATCTCAATTTTTTATAGAAAAAGTTGGATTGAAAATATTTTCAAATTGCTATCTAAGCAACATTACGTTGTATTAAAGAAAAGTAAACATGTGCATGTTTGGCTATGCTTAAATTATATTTTAAACTGATTTAA
>CAIGRF010136272.1:6501-23172 GCA_903798235.1 Fraxinus ornus
GTGAGAGAGAGAGAGAGAGAAAGAGGAGGGAGAAGTGGAGGGGAGGTGAGAGGGAGAGATAGGTTTTGTTTGAGATTAGGGGTTATATTTTAATATAATACCTGATTTTTGAACAAACAAACTTTGCACTGATTTTTAAAAAGTAAACTTTAAACTCCTGATTTTTTATAATTTCCCCAGTGATTAATACCACGTTGATGGTAGAAAGCAATGACATGCTTGAAAATCTTCTTTAAGGAAAGCAAGTATTGGATGCTGTATAAGGTAAGTTGAAAAATCTACTTGCCAATAAAGATCACTTTGCAAATACTAGGGGAAGAATAAATACTGAAATTGTTAAACCTAAGATGAATCCGAACAAAGTTGCATTAAGCTGAAAAAAGGCGACTCTTTTTGCCTCAATTGAAACTGTGATGAAAGGCGAGACCTTTTTTTTGCTTTAAATAAAAATTTAACAAAAGGCGATGTCAATTATACTAAAGCATAGGGAACAAATGTCATCCCTAGTGATCAAATATTAAAGGGTGAGTCCAGACTCGCCTACTCAATAGTATGATGTCATGACAAGAGTATTATTACCGCACTCAATATTTGTATACCAAAAAGTTATGACAAAAGTCATAATGGCTAGACTTCGTTATATTTCGTTTGTAACGAATATTGAATGAAAAGATACTTTGCAAGTTATATTAAGGAATTAAAGATATTTATGCGAAGCATGACCAAATATTAAACAGATGAATTAATGAAAGCTTAAATAAATAAATATAACGAAAAATAGTAGAATGAGGCAAAAAAATGAAGAAAATACCACACAACAAGGAAGTGAGGTAAATAAAAATGAGTTCCTTGAACCAACCCGAAGCTAAAAAAATCCTAAAAACACCATCCTACAGGATGACTTGAAATTGTTTCAAAAGGAGGATGGAAAGCAAAATTAGAAAGGTTAGCTGGCTAAACAATATAGCAGTCCCTGAAAGAATAACTTGTAAACCCATATGCAGAGGAGTAATAGATGGAGTACTCATAGTTCTTGAGGCCAATGGAGGAACTTTGGAAGAAAGGGTGTTCTTAACATCTTCTTCATGAACCTCCAAAAAATCTATGTTCCATTTAGGATGAAAATTCTTAATTATAAGAACCTTATTACCTTCTTTCTGCATGGACTCTTCAATAAGTTTAGCTCCGCAAGCATTCATTTCAGCAAGTTTTGACTTTATGATAATAAGTTTTGCCAAATTTTTAGCTCGTTACAAAGCAAGATCATTTCATTCCTCATGCTATCAAGATCCTCAGCGATAAGGAACTGTTCAAGTTTCGCCAACTGACACTCTTCCTTAAGCTTGGAAAACTGGTGGTCAACTTTTCAAGCATAAGCTTGATGGTTCAATTTAGCTCGCTCCTAGTCCTTGGAAAGCCTCCTAATATCGGCTAATAGAATAGCCTCCTTATTAGCGTAAGTGTCAAAAAATTTCTGTTTGCTAGTCATGGTGTAGTACCGTTGCTCGCATCAGATGACCATCGATCATTTATTCACTTTGCATTGGGGTAATCTATCCTACCAACTTCTCCCAAGATTGATTAAAATAAGTAAAGGTAGACCTAGCTATCCGAAAAACAAAAGGAAGAAGCATAGAAAGAATCTCTGAGCCAACTCTTTATTTAGGCAAGGGCTAAAGAAAGGCTCGAGAGTGGAAACAATATTCCAAGGAGAATGAAAAAATTTAGGATCCAGAACTTGCTTTGACACACTAGGCATTTTTCTCTTACCTTTGGAAAAATCCAGATAGAAACGGGCGAAAGAAGATGTGTAGTCCCTAAAGGCAAAGGCCCTTAAACAGAAGTAAAAACATGGGACTTCAATCCTTCAAACCTTTGTGGGGACAAAAGTGGTAATACCCACAACTATTTACAAAGGAATATTGAACAAATTGACCAACTTGAACAATTATAAAAGTTTAGGAACTGAATTGTAAAGTTTCATAGTTGGTAGGTTAGCTTAAGGTTCATGGTTCCATGTTTGGAACAAGAAGGATTCATGTTGGTTTAGCTAGCTGCTCGGCGGAGTGCTATTCGAGCGAATGGAACAGAGACTACCTCGCTCGATCTTCGCACCACTGTTGCTCGAGCGACAAACCCTTCGCTCGAGCGAAGCTGCCTTCTCGCTCGAGCGACATATTTTACGACCAGAATTAATTTCTATTTCCGAGATTTTACTTGGCCCATACAACCTATTTCGTCCAACACATAAATTTTGGCGCCACGTCTTCTGCTGTAATGAGGTTGAACATATTACATTCTTTAGAGATTTCATGCTTCATCATATTCAAAGTTCAATCCTTCCATTGTTTATGCGTCAACCTTGTGAAAACATCAAAGAGCCAAATCAAACACTTGATTCTATTCTTCGCTTGGATCTGCTGCTAGATTGTGTTGTCAACTGTGCTGCATTAGATCAAAGAGGAACTGAAGAACGAGGAGATCTTTGGAAAGATCTACAGGAGATAAATTGCGTAAAGAGTCAAGATTGGAGTTCGTGCGCTTATTCCAGGAGGACTGCTTTACAAAAAAGAGCCGAAATTGGTGTTCGTGTGCACATTCCAGGAGGGCTGCTTCGCACTTCAAACATGAGATCAGAAAACTTGTGTCCTCAACTTTGCTGGCGGTCTGTAAGTTAATTGATCTTTGACTGACAAAGCGCCTGAAGTTATTCCTACGTTGGGTTTCTCCGTGAACAATTCTATATTATTTACTGCTTTATTGATTTGATATTGCTACGGCATTCGAAAATAGGCTTAATTGGATTGTTTGACTAATCACCTAGACATAATTAACTTGTGACATGTTACTAGTTAATTAGTTTTGTTTATTCCACATTTACACCTAATCACCCCCTCTAGGCGCAGTTGGATCGAATCTCGCGTTTCTCAATTGGTATCAGAGCCTAATCTCGTGTCCTGACCCTTATTTTGATTGTTTGGATGAGTAGTTCTTTATCTGTGCCTCCATTTTTTGATGGAAGCAACTATGCCTATTGAAAAGTTAGAATGAGAGCTTTTCTTAAGGCGTTGGATGAGTGCATTTGGTTAAGTGTGCAGAATGGATGAACTTTGCCTTCAACAACTATTGATGGTGTGGTTACACTTACTGATATTTCATTGTGGTCTAAAACTAATCTTGATGAGTGTAATTGGAATAGTAAAGGTCTGCATGCATTGTTTATGGCAGTATCTCTTGAGGAATTTAGGAGAGTGTCTATGTGTGATACTGCTAAGGAGGTTTGGGATATTTTGGAGACTACGCATGAGGGTACTAAGATTGTAAAAAACTCCAAATTGTAAATGTTGACTTCTAGGTTTGAAGAACTTAGGATGAATGAAGATGAAAGGTTTGATGAGTTCTATACTAAACTGAATGATATTGTGAACTCTAGTTTCAGTTTAGGTGAACGGATCACCGAGTTAAAAATCGTTCGTAAGGTTCTTAGATCCCTACCTGAGAGATTTAGACCTAAGATAACTGCGATTGGAGAAAGTAAGGACCTTGATGCCCTTAAAATAGAAGAACTTGTTGGATCCTTCCAAACCTATGAGTTGACCTTAGCACAACCTAAGAAACAAAAATTCTTTGCCTTGAACACCCATTGCGAAGAAAATTCTGAGTCCAATGATGTAGAGTCTATTAAAGGTAAGAAAATGGCCTACTTCGTGAAGAAGTTTAAGAAGGCCTTAAGGGATAGACCAAAAGCCACAGCCTAGGTAGATGAGTCCCCTAGGAAATTTCAGAAGGAAAAGTGTGATTAGAGTGGTGGTAAAGGGTCTAGTAGTGAGCTCCAGTCGGTTAGATGTCATGAGTGCTAGGGGTTTAGGCACTATAGGAATGAATGTCCTAATCTCAAGAGGAGCTCGATGAAGGATAGAGGTAAAGCCTTAGTTGCTGCACTGCCCGATGACGACTCTAGTGAGAATGACCCTAGTATGCAGTCTAAGTATGAGAAAGTAGGAAAGTACATAGCCTTTGTGTCTCGAGTAGAGAGTGAATCTGATAAGGCTAGTGAAAATACTGAGGTTGAGAGCGATAATGAGGCTTCGGAGTACCAGGAGTTGTATGAAGAGAGCCTTAAGATTAAGAAACTCAACCGTGCCCTACTTAAGAAAGTTGATTCCTTAAAGCGAGAGAAAGAGATACTAGCGGTGAGATTAAGGACTCGACAAATTCCCCGAGTGAGTTGAGATGTACCAACGAGAGGTTAGAAGAGAAAGTTAAGATCCTTACAAGCAATTTAGAAAAATCCAATTCTCAACTTGAGGCCTTCTCCAGTGGGACTAAGAAACTTGATAGTCTCTTAGGTATGAACAAGCCTGTAGGTGATAGACGAGGTCTAGGTTATGTTAAGAACAATTCCAATTCTGCTAGTATCACTAAGACTATTTTCGATCCTGCTTCTACTCAGCCACACATTGCTAGAAATCCTGATTTTAGAGCTGAGCGTGTCATAGGACAGAAGACACCTAGGTCTCTTAAGAACACTGCAAGTGAAATTCGTTTTCAACAATCGTACATGTCTGAGCTTAGATTTGTACCCACTTGCCATCACTGTAGTGCTTTGGGTCACATTAGGTCGAGGTGTCGTATGCATGTGCGTAGGAAGAGAAATCAGGATATTCCAAGTCAGGTTAATTCTCTTTTCAGTTAAGTTATTTAGCTGAGTAAGATGATTTCTCAATTGACTAGGGCTACCTCCAATGCTAGGAAGGCATGGGTCAAGAAAGTTGATCTTGACCCTATGACAGTCACTGGTGCTTATGCATCACACTGATCTCATTTGTGGGAGTTTGCATGCATTGTCCATAACATTGGTGCATTTTGCATCCATCTTACACTTTGCATGCGTTTGTTTGTTTTCGAGATTTGTTTTGCTTTTAAATATGTGTCTGCATTTTTACTCGTCTTGTGTGCTTGAATTGTTTTTGGTTGTGTGAGTTTTTCATTTGAAAAATAAAAATTCAAAAACATTATGAAAAGTTTAAAACAAAAAAATGTTATTATTTTTGTTTGATTTGTTTTGTGGACTACTGCATCATGTGTGTGAAACTTGACAATGTATGTTGAGAATAAATATGCATTTATCTGATGAATAGTCCGTACTCCATTACATGACTATTGTTTTCTTTGGAGTATTTAGTATATGTCCAATCATGTATTCTTTGTACATCACACAATATGACCTTGTAAATAGGTCTTGACCGCATGTGTGAGACTTGGGATGGTTGTCACTTGTCGATAGGGTGACTCTGAACTTGAATTCACTAATTGTGTTAGACCTAAACTCATGTATATACCCCCTCTGGATTAAAAAAATATTGATGTATGCTCATTTCCTTAATGTTCTTGTTCGAGGCTATTTGACTCGAGCAATTAAGCCTGTGGGGTATCTCTATAATTGGTGCCTATGGTCAACTGACTTGGGTTAACCGTCCCAAAGCTCACTACAGAGGTCATCTTAGTTGCTCGATGAACTAGAACATGTACTTAAGATATAAAATAAGATGAGCCGAGTAAAATATTGATACAAAAACATGTTTATATCTAGGGGAAGAAAAATAAAATTTTGTATCATGCCAAACGAGCTTTTTGGGTGTGTTAACGTTGCTAGCTTGTATGTGCATCGATGTGATTCATTTTTTTTAAGAATTTGCCGACTTTTGACATTATATTGGATGAACTTCATTGAACTTGCTATCTTTGGCTTATATTGATCGATTTTGATGGAGATTGGGATAGGTTTAGATGATGGATATCATGTTTGTGAGTGTAGGATGTTGGGCTGTTCATGGTTGTTGCCGATTGTGGTTTGATTTGCATGACTTTACATTGCCCTTTACATGTTCGATGAAATGCCTATTTGGTTTGATCGTGTGATTTTGGCCATGATTTTGNATCCATCTTACACTTTGCATGCGTTTGTTTGTTTTCGAGATTTGTTTTGCTTTTAAATATGTGTCTGCATTTTTACTCGTCTTGTGTGCTTGAATTGTTTTTGGTTGTGTGAGTTTTTCATTTGAAAAATAAAAATTCAAAAACATTATGAAAAGTTTAAAACAAAAAAATGTTATTATTTTTGTTTGATTTGTTTTGTGGACTACTGCATCATGTGTGTGAAACTTGACAATGTATGTTGAGAATAAATATGCATTTATCTGATGAATAGTCCGTACTCCATTACATGACTATTGTTTTCTTTGGAGTATTTAGTATATGTCCAATCATGTATTCTTTGTACATCACACAATATGACCTTGTAAATAGGTCTTGACCGCATGTGTGAGACTTGGGATGGTTGTCACTTGTCGATAGGGTGACTCTGAACTTGAATTGACTAATTGTGTTAGACCTAAACTCATGTATATACCCCCTCTGGATTAAAAAAATATTGATGTATGCTCATTTCCTTAATGTTCTTGTTCGAGGCTATTTGACTCGAGCAATTAAGCCTGTGGGGTATCTCTATAATTGGTGCCTATGGTCAACTGACTTGGGTTAACCGTCCCAAAGCTCACTACAGAGGTCATCTTAGTTGCTCGATGAACTAGAACATGTACTTAAGATATAAAATAAGATGAGCCGAGTAAAATATTGATACAAAAACATGTTTATATCTAGGGGAAGAAAAATAAAATTTTGTATCATGCCAAACGAGCTTTTTGGGTGTGTTAACGTTGCTAGCTTGTATGTGCATCGATGTGATTCATTTTTTTTAAGAATTTGCCGACTTTTGACATTATATTGGATGAACTTCATTGAACTTGCTATCTTTGGCTTATATTGATCGATTTTGATGGAGATTGGGATAGGTTTAGATGATGGATATCATGTTTGTGAGTGTAGGATGTTGGGCTGTTCATGGTTGTTGCCGATTGTGGTTTGATTTGCATGACTTTACATTGCCCTTTACATGTTCGATGAAATGCCTATTTGGTTTGATCGTGTGATTTTGGCCATGATTTTGCACACACAAGTCATGTGACATCCTACGAACACTTTTATGCACTCACATGTCAATTTAGAGTTGATTGGCGTTGAATTTTGGTTCGGGTGACATGTCACTCATATTGCACCTCCATCTAAACATCACTGCTCCTTCATCCTGCAGTCAATGTACTATGTCCATGCACTACCATGTTTGCCCTATTTCACATTTCATGACTTGATTAGCATTGGGTTACATGTCCTAATACATTTTTGCATCGTTTTGCATGTTTGCTTGACTTCCACATCATGTTCACGCATTTTCATGCATTAGATTGCATGGCCGCTCGTGTGGTCTACTTTTTCTTTTGTCGCATCTCTGACATGTTTGTTCTGCAATCATGTTCCAGATGTAGCTAAAGAAAGCCAGGACCCCCACATCGCAGGCCAGTGGATTTACTTCCTTAGTCGAGTGCATTTATTTCTTCCACTGCTTTCGAGGTGTTTACTTCTCAGTTCTCACATCGTCCTATCCTCGTAGAGCGTGAGGTTATTTTAACTGATTTATCCCCCGATATTGGTGCCATTTTAATTTCTCGAGGTTGGGAGTCTTTGTTGACTAAGTTGGTTCCCCCTCCTAATCTGTTGGTTAAGGAGTTCTTCGAGAACATCCTTGAGATTTGCTATATCTCCTTTAGAGTCTATCTTAGAGGTCTTACTCTTAGGCTCTCTCCTGATGTTTTGGCTGAGTCGCTTCATATTCCTCGGGTTCCTCACCTAATCTTTCCTTATTACTGAGATCGGTCCTTCTGATACTGTAGTTTATTCTACTCGATTTGATACCCCATGGCAGGGGGTTCGACTACAGTTCGTACTTGATCGCTCTCGACTGAGCGATCGGTATTGTTGAGCATGATGTGCACAAACCTGTGGCCGATCGCACACACTTCTTCTTTACCATATGATAGGGCTCGATTTCTGTACGCCCTTGGTGTTATTTTTCCCGAAGGTTCTTCATGTCGGATTGGTTGACTGATTGGTCATACCACTATTTCACAGAATCGTTCACATGCTACTTCATCTTCTACTCAGGCTATGCCTACTGATCCTGTAGTGCCAGCTGACCCTATTGGTGATCTTCTTTCTGCTGATCTGTTCTCCATTCCACCTTGTGAGGCTCCATACACTTCTGACGTTCCTCCATCTACGTCTTCTTCCGTCCCTCTTGCTTCTTCGACTGTTGATCCCATGGCCGCTTTGATGGACCAAATGTCTACTATGATCAGCCAGTAGACTCGACTGCTTGTAGAGGTAACTCAGACTAGGGCAGAGGCCACTACCTTGCGTGGGGAGGTTGCGGATGTTCAGCGTCACTTGCGTTGGATGCGTGCGCACTAGGGCTATGAGAGTGATGCTACTGATGCCTTTAGTGAGGATGGTGCTCCCGCGATGTAGTATATGGATCTTCATTGTAGATTTCGCACTTTTTTACTATTGACTGGATATTAGGCTTATGTTTGATGTATTATCCTTTTTTTGAACAGTTGTCTAGTTCATTGATATATAAAATCTTTTTTTTTTTTGCGTGATCTGTTCTGTCCTTGGCATCCATTGTTGTCTTCTTGTGTGATTTTACTTCGTCCCTTCGACATTTGTGACAAAAAGGAAGAGATAACTTTATAGTAAGGGGAGATCTAATCATACACATTTATTTGTTTAGTGCAGCTTGATACATATTGATACGTATCATATATCTTTATAGGGGTCATTGGGGTGAGATATAGATACTGTATAGACATATTATACTTTACACTTGGTTTGATCTTTTTGACATTTGACTCTGATATACATTTGCATTGATTATTGTTATGTCATATGTCTGAGGGGTCATAGGGGTGAGACATAGATATATTTCCTACTGCTTTAACACTTAGAGTTTGTAGTAGTGTTATTACATTTGCATTGTATATCCTACACTGGGGGGAGCATTCTCATTGCAATTGTTTTGCATTTCATGCATGGCTATTTGAGTTTTTCTTGATGTTTTTTGGTTATAATGTGGTTATGGTGTCTTGGTTAATACTGTATTTCAAACTAGCTTGCTTATTTCACTGATTATACTTCTAAGTACTTTATCACTTATTTCCTGTATCACGTGCTTTTACTCTGGTATGTGAGTTTTTAAATTTCAGGATACAGGTTTAATATAGTGGAAGCTGCATTCAGTTGGTTTAGTTGGACTTGGGTAGTTTTGATAGATTGTTGTTTGTTTTGTATTGTGTTTTGTCACAGAATGCCAAATGGGGATTTTGTTAGATTTATATTTTGTATTGGCAATTATGTGAACAAATTGACCAACTTGAACAATTATAAAAGTTTAGGGACTGAATTGTAAAGTTTCATAGTTGGTAGGTTAGCTTAAGGTTCGATGTTCCATATTTGGAACCAGAAGGATGCACGCCAATTTTTCGCTAGCGGCTCGCCGGAGTGCTGCTCGAGCAAATGGAACAGAGTCTACCTCGCTCAACCTTCGCACCACTATCGCTCGAGCAACAGACCCTTCGTTCGAGCGAAGCTGCCTTATCGTTCGAGCGACGTATTTTACGGCCAAACCTAATTTCTATTTTCGAGATTTTTACTTGGCCCATACAACCTATTTTGTCTAACAAATAAATTCTAGCGCCGCGTTTTCTGTTGTGAGGAGGTTGAACACATTACATTCTTTAGATAATTCATGCTTCATCATATTCAATGTTCAATCCTACCATTGTTTATGCGCCAAAACTTGTGAAAACATCAAAGAGCCAAATCAAACACTGAATTGTATTCTTCGATTGGATCTGCTGCTAAAGATTCAGGATTAGAGTTTGTGTGCTTATTCCAAGAGGACTGCTTTACAAAGAAGAGTCGAGATTGGTGTTCGTGTGCACATTTCAGGAGGGCTGCTTCGTACTTCAGACAGGAGATCAAAAAGCTTGTGTCGTCAACTTTGCTGGTGGTTTGTAAGTTAATTGATAGTTTATAGTGAATCTTTAACTGGCAAAGCGCCCGAAGTTTTTTCTACGTTGGGTTTCTCCATAAACAATTCTGTGTTGTTACTGCTTAATTTATTGATTTGATATTGCTATGGCATTCAAAGATAGGCTTAATTGGATTGTTTGACTAATCACCTAGACATGATTAACTAGTGACATGTTTCTAGTTAATTGGTTTTTTTTATTCTGCATTTACACCTAATCATCCCCCCTCTAGGTGTAGTTGGGTCGAATCTCGCGTTTCTCAAATATCACTAGTCTCCTCAGGCCTTTTAGAAGTCGAATCCTGGGGTAGGGGAGGTGCTGAAACTTCTCAACACTTAGATGCTACATAAAGAGCTGCACTGAAATCAATCCACACTACAAAACAAAAAGAAAATTTAGAGGCTTCCCAAAATAAGAAACGAAAAGCTTAAGAACATAAACTCGTCCAAAGTGAGTAAAAGAAAAGAAGGCGAATGAATAGAGAACCAACACTTACTATATTTAACATATGATTCGAGGCATAATAACAGAAAGATTGAGATCGTTTGCCTCAGACAAAGAAAAAATTCTCCTTCCAATTAGTTATGCACTTATTAGGAGTGATTACAAACTTCGGGTACAACCTAGAGCGAGGAGAAATATAGTAATACCCTTTCGAGGGTTCTCTTCATTTTTCGCTTTTACAGGATGATAAATAGATATGAATGCATCCGATGAAAGCTACCTCTCTAAACCCACTGAATTCCATAACATAAAGGATCCAACCATACGGGCCCACCCATTTCGCGTAAGTTGGGTAGGAGCAATGTTAAAAGAAGAAAGAACCTCGTGGAAGAAGTGATGGAAAGGAACCCTAAGTCCCATACCCATTGAGTGTCTATGGATGACTATACAGTCATGAGGAGGGTAATCCATTGATACTGCCCGATGTACAGTAATTCTATATCATTAGGAACGTTAAAGCGTTCTCAAATTTTACTTAAATCCTATTCGATAAGCTTGGCAAAAATTCCCGAAGCTTCAAAAACCCCCTCATTACTCTTGTTAAGTCTTACAGATTCACTCAAAGGTTTGCATACCTCAACAAGCACTTCAACCCTAGAGCAGGAACTATTCCTTTGTCTTAGAAGCTTTGGGTTAAGGTATGTACCAGAATAAGCAACTACAGAATAAAGTAACACATCAACATACAATGCTTCTACAGAAGAAGAAGAACTAAAAGAATCATCCCTAAGTTTGGAACTCGCTTTGAGAAGAAATTGTAATAAAAAGCTTACAAAGTATAAAGATAAAAGTAGAACATGAACCTAAGAATGGGCATTCGGAGGAAAATGAAAGAAGGATCAAGATAGAATAACATGAAAATAAGCCCAGGAAGAAAGAATAATGAAGATACTCCTATAACGAATTTCTCGTTTATAAGTTTTGAACGGAAAGTGTGAACTTTTGAATCATGTCCTTTTAATTATCGCAAACAATCGTAGTTAGTGAATACGAAGAGGCACCTAATCAAAATTATGAATGAATGGACAAGATCATAGTTAGTCTACACACGTTGAGCATACGTGGGCCACCAAACTAGAAATGCGTAAATATGCCAATTAACGCGCGAAGAAAATAGCTATAATCATAGTGTGCCCCTTTAACACAAGCATAAGTCATTCACAATGAACAAAGATGAGATATGCTCAAATGTTCGTAGTTCAAGTAATAAAAAGTAGGTCCTACATTTAATATGAATAATAAAACTGGACTCCAAGTACTAGTTGTTGAAGTCAAATTAAGAATCTATAATGTGAGCTCAACCCCTTGGCGACGTATAAAAGCGCAAAGGCAATTAAAGCAAAAAGAAAGCTCGCATAAAAGGCAAGTCGAACCATCTCCCTTTTTGTCAGCAAAAATGGTTACTTCAACACCTGTGGATTAATTCAAAAGGCATGACTTCTAAACTATTGGTAACACATGAATACATAACACAATTAGTTATTAGTTTACCACTAAACGACTGCCACCTATCATTTTCTAGAATGACTCAAAGCCTCTAAAAAAACCTATAAATACCTTCGCCTAAGAGGAGAAACACATAATTTCAAATAATTCCCACCCAAATAGCAATTTCACTTCTCGCTTCAGTTTAAGTATCAAAACTAGTGAGTTTAGGAGGAGAAGGCCTTGGCTAGGCGAGAGTAATTTATTGATCTAATTCTACCATCAACAAATAGTTAAATACATACAACAATCTCTTATTAATGGGTGTTAGAAGATCTCTTTCATTTCTCTTTAATGTGCGATGGATGATTTTACCTCCTTTATTATGTCTGCATGCCTATCGCAATTACAGTTCGAGGATTAGCCGCAGATTTAGATTTCATGTTCCATATATAAGGCTATATTTGCATGAGTAAAGATGTGCTACTCGCTTTAGTTCTTATATTTATTTATACATATAATTAATTTATCGAATTCACTTGCATTAAGAAAACAGACTATCTATGAAATAAAATAATGTATCATATGCAGTTTTATTACTATTTTCCTTAATTAGTATGAAATAATATGGTAAATGGCGCAATAACTTCTAACGTTTGTCTGTCTAGTGTAATACCCATAACATTTCATTTTACTGCGAAATCCACCCCCATAAATCACCCAAACATTGCAAAATATCTCCTGTCGCCTAAATCCTTTAGTTTAGGCTGTAAAACGATAATTAATTGAAATGGTGTTTTGAGTCACGGGGTATCAATTTCACTCCAAAACAAGTAATACGGTGTTTGAAACATCATATACATTGAATTAGGTGAAATGACAACTAGCCATTTACAATGTCAGCATTTCATTTTGGGGCACAAACTCTCAATTTCACTTTAAAACCAGTCGATCATATTTTTGAACATCTTAGAAGGCTTGTACAATGTAAATGAGATAATTTATTGAGTATTTTATCTCTATTTAAAATATAATGAAATTTGAGTTACTTACATCCGTCCATAGTGAAGAGTGTAGTTTACTCACGTGGGGGGTAATAGTGTTGGTCACTATCGCGTAAAATTTGTATCGACCATGGTGTCCAAATGTTGTGAAAACATATATTCATTCACTTTGATGTGTATACACTGAGCATGAAATCAAACTGATGTGAAATTAGTTAAAACGACATCCAACCGTTTAAAATGATAGCATGTCTTTTTGAGTCATGATGTCTTGAATTCACTCTGAAACTAGTTAATCATATTTTGGAAATATTTAAAGACTTGTACGAGTTAATTTGTTAAGTATATTATCGCTTGAAATATAATGAACTTAAGTTACTTTCCTTCGTATTGGTTTTAAATTTGATATTTTAAATGTTTCATTTAAGACTTGAATATATAATAAATACAATATAAATTATTTGACAAAAAAATTATTGAGTGAAAGCATTTTAACAAAATATTATTATTGACTTAGTTTTACGTCTAGAAATCAAAAAATGCAACTGACTTGAGTCAAGAGGAGCCTACGTGAAGGAAAAGAAAATGATGAATAGTCAAAAAAAGGTTGATAAAAGTCCAAGTACTTCCTATAATATTTCCACGAAAGCAGGGGTATTATTGGTACAATAATTTGACCGGTAACCTACCCCGCCGAATGTTACACACGTTTCGCGTCTTGCGGAATCTTGACGCGGTTTCGTTCCCATACATTAGTAAATGCATTCATTAAATAGAAAAGGTCTTATTTTCATTCTCGCTCTCGTAGTTTTCCAATTCTTCATTTTTTTCCCATTATTATTCTTATTTACCTTTATTGCACATACTTTAGCCTATGTTTGGTCTCTAAAAATACCAGACTCACTTTTCACGAAATCAGATCAAACAAGAGCTAAGGTTTATGTAATTGAAAAATATTAAAATTCAATTAAACTAATATTTTGTATGAAAAAGCTTTAATATATCGTATAATTGCTAAATTTATGCACTAAGTAAAAATGTAAAGCTTTATTCCTATGAGGTGACTCATATATTTTATATAATTATAAAAGTTATTTCTCATTATAATAGTTATTCTTTTGACTTTATTAGGACAATGTCGAAATAAGGATCCAATAATCATGTTTGCATTTAGACAAATATTCAAGTGATGCAAAAGCTAAAAAGGAAAAGGAAGGTCGCTAAAAATTAAAAATTAGACAAGTCGTGGATTTATGAAAATACTTGTCTAGGTTTCATATTCATATGGTTCCATTCTAAACTATGTAAAATATAATGACTATTCATTCTCGTGGATTAGTTACGAAAATCCTTGTCTCGATTTCGTATTTATATGATTCCAAATGACAATAAATCATTTTCATCTTTGAACATGTATTTTTGATAAGTACCTCTTGACGAAGAATCCATCCTTAAAAGTTTTTAAACATCTATTCAAAATACAATAGTATAAAAACATAAATGGGCCAATCATTATACATATTCAACTTCTGTGGCAGTTAAGTGTTTATACAAAATTACAAGGGCGTAAGTGCAAAATTCTTGCCCTAAACGGATGAAAGGTCATAAAGAGGCACCTATATAAACCATCCATATGTCTTTCAATTTCTCTCAAAACACAATTCCTATTACTATTTCATGACTTCTCACGTTTGGGAGGCCTTCTAATAACAAATTCGTCTCTCTTTTTTCTTCTTGCTTTCTTCTCTCTGTCTCTCCTCAAAATTTGCAGAGAGAAACGAAAGAAAAAATATGGGTAAATACACCGAGATATTAGACGCCGGTGTCAGAATTGTTTGCAGGTTTCATTCTCATTGCCCACAAACTGGCCGGATGTACTACCACCCTCCGACGGTGCAACCTGACGCCCAGAACCAACGCCACACGCATGAAAGTGTCTCTGCCACCAGCGCCACCGTGGAGGGCTCGGTCCCGATGGGGTGTTTTGGATCCAAAACCTCTGATACTACTGACTTCATTCTTTATACGGTTGCTTGATATTCAAGAATCTGGAGAAACGAATATTGTATTCACTTCATTTTTTACACTGCCTTGTTATTGAGAAAGTTGTTTACAATTTGAATTCAAGATTTTTTTTTTAATTTTTTTTTATTATTTTTTTTTTTTGTGTTTTATTTTTTTTTTTTTCTCATTTCTTTTATGAACCTAATTATTATTAAAGAGAAACAGTAAAAATGAATGCACAGTTTCGAGAATTAGTCGATGTCAAACGGATAAACAATTAACATTTTATGATGAATTAGTCCCACGTTTTCTTAAACATTTAATAAATGGCCACCGGCCACCATATCAAAGATGGAGGCTAGGTATTTACTAAGCATAATTTAATGGAAAAATTGGGGAGTTAAGTCCCTGTACAAGGGAGATTGTCGAGAAATAGGTGGCCCTTGTTTTTTGTCCAATGATAATGAATGAGCGTCGCATGTCCCTATGTAATGCAATTTGGCAGTTCAACATGTACCCGTAGCAAGGTTGAAAATTAGGGTAGCTTTCTTTTTAGTTAGAATTGAGACTTCCGATTCTCATAGATTTCATTCCGTGAATCATTTCCTACATGAAACTCAGCCTCTTTTTGATTTAATCAAAAATCAAATTCTTAATAGATTTGACAATAGTTGTGAAATATGTAATTAACAAGTTATTAAAAATTGTTGGTTTCATAATAAGTGGTTGAAAATAAATTCGGAGAAAAATCAGTTTCCAAAAATGAAATAAAGAGTTCAAAATGGGTCTGTTTGGACCGGATTAAAATTTTATTTTAATCTAAGTCAAAGTCAAACAATCAATATAAATTATGGGAAATTAGGTTATTTACTTCCTTTCTCCCAAAAGTTTGAAAAATACACGGTAGTTTCAAACTTTAGATTTAACAGTAAAAATTACGTTTCATTGCATTAGAAAATCAAGAAGCTGGTTAGATCTCTCTTCTCTCCCCTCTCTCTAACCGACCCAAATCCTAATGAGCTCGTCGGGGGGTGGGAGTTTCGGCTCCCTCCTTCCCATTCTTCCCCCTTCCGGTGGTGTGTTGACGGTTTTTGGGTGGTTGCGGTGGTGTGTTGGCGATTTTTGGGTGGTTACGGTGGTGTGTTGGCGGTGTTTCGGTTGCCTGTAGTGGCTGTGTGTGTTTATGCTTCGGTCGGTGAGCTTGGCGGACTAGGTATGGCCGGGGATGTATGGCTGGCTTCTGATTTGGAGGCGTGGGTTCTGTACGCGAATTGGGTCTTCGTTTTCGCCGGGTCTCCTGTTGCCGGTGCCTGGGGGGGTGTGCCGTCGGGGCTCTGACAGCGGTAGTTGCTATTTGGTGTTTCTGTGTTGTTTTTGGGTTGTTGTTTGGTGGTGTTTAGTTTGTTGTTTAGTTAATATTTGTGTTGTTTTGGCTTTTGGACTTTGGGTCCATTGTTGAGACTCTTGCTTTGCAGAGTGATCTTGCTCTCTTCGGAGAGATCCTGAAGTTTAGACAATGTCCGACGCCTATGCCTGAACTCACTTGGGTGTGTACTTTTTATTGTTTGTTGGAGCCACCAGTATAAACAATTTCAGTGAAGCAGATCATTACTCTTTGTTCTGTTCTACATTTTCCCCTTCATTACCCCCTCTTGTAATCCTTTTTCGCATGACGTGTCTATTAATGGAATGAGAACTTGGACACTGCAAATTCTTGGTGATGAAGAAAAACGTACCAAATATGA
>CAIGRF010136382.1:0-19952 GCA_903798235.1 Fraxinus ornus
TATGAACTAGAAAATAAAATTAGAATACTAAACGATTGTTTGATAAAAAATATATAGATAAATACGAGCATAATTGGCTTTTCCATTTATTAGGAGAAATAAGTCAAAATTATCCTATATTGGGAATAGAAAACCTTGATTTGACTAGAGAATAAAAGGAAGGATATTTGTGTCTTTTTATCAGAGAGTGTCAACCATGATGTCAAAATTAATGTACACATAGCAAGATCGATTCATGTTTATTTGGTGATGCTTTCAAGTGTTTATAAATCTTCAATGGAATATGTGAATAGGAGTTCGATACTAAAATGTGAATAAAAAAGTAGTGAATCTTATGAAAAATGTGAATAAAAAATTATAACATAAAAACTTAAATTAAGCCCTTGTTTGAGCTCTACTTTTTCAAAAATTCATTTTTTTTCAAAACTCATTTTCATTCAAACGTTATTTAATAAAATAATATTACACGTAAATAAATTTATTTTTTTTAACCTTGCAAATACAAAATATTTCATTTTATACTACTGTACTAATTTATAAACTTAAATTACTATATAATCCAACAAAAATCTTAAATTTACTGTGATAGAAACTTTCCCTATTTTCTTTTGTAACTGAATTGTTGAATCACAATCACAGGGTGCAATTAATAGAATATTTTATCCCTTTTTAGTATTAATTTGATGATTCACATGCAAGTACCTTGCCTGCAAGAGTGACATATTGATGATTATTTTTCCAGTTTCGAAATGAACAAATGCAAAATTGGAATGTAAAAGCGATTGTGTAAAAATGTATATACAATGAAATTCTTCAGCTACATAATCTTATACTCCAATATCATGTTTAAATATCCCGTCTATTGATAACTATGCTTCTTGATATATGACAGAAATTAGTAATTGTTTTGCACCATTTGTTGCATAAACAAAATTGCCGTTATATGGATTTTCTAATTAATTTACCGGTATTCATTTTATACTTGCAAAGTTGCACTACATGGGTTGAATTACTTGCATTACGCGTTTGCACGTCATCTTCATGTGCGATGCATTTCAATTCATTTTTTATGATTGGTTGAAGTATATAAATGCATAGAAAAGACCGATCTTTTGAGTATTAGCAAGGAAAATGTACTTGGAAGACCACATCACGATACTGAACATATAGTTTATTAAGGCTTAGCTTTACTACTTTATGTACACTTACATTTGTATTGGTTACCGATTATGAGACGAATAAATAAAAACTTAAACCACCTTCGTGCTTGGAATAAATCAATTCTGATAACAATACATTATCATTAACAGAACTTGATTATCTACACGAATAACATGATGAAAAAAATATGATAACAATAATGGATACTATATAAGATTACTTTCAAACACACCATATGCAGTGCAAGTATAAAATGACATGCATACTCATCAGTGAATGATGCAGCAGCACCCTAAGCCCCCACCCTTATCCCACAAAGGGAAGACATTCTTGTGAGCATGTACTCTTATTCTTCTCATATTGAGCAATTGATGGGTTCAAATTTGCTTCATAAATCCATCCATGTTGTTCCATATAAGGTTTGGCTATGATTTTTGGAGGGTAATTATCGATCTTACCCCCCCCCCAAACATCACCATCTTCCAAATCCTTAACAACTTCGCTCACACAATTATTACACTTAAAACCAGAACCGAAGCTTATCATCCAAATGTTGTTTCCTTTTTTCAGCCTCTTCGTTGCCTCCATGTAACCTAAAATGTACCACAAGCTACTCATCGATGCGTTTTCCGAACCGATGAAGTGTTATTTTTTAAGGTTCCACATCCTTGTCACTTAATAGATGAGTCTTTTGCATTTTTTCGTTTCTTGGTTTCTTGAGAAAACCCATCAACGGTAGATTTTTGTGGATTTTTGGAGTAATTTTGGGTCGGGTTTTGATGGGAGATAGGGCATGTTTGAAGAAGCGATCATAGCACGAGAGATGTTAGGAAAAATAGCATAATGTAATTCCAATGTTACAGCTAAACAGAGTTCATAAGGCTCAAAACCAGAATCAATAGTAATCAAACATATACCACCTTTCACAGAATACCCATAGATCATAGAAACTGAAAAAGGAAACCAACTAAACATAAAATGAACAAAAACTTTACTCCCCTTTCACACNTTGGGTCATCGACTAAGCAGTCTACCAAAATAGCCAAGAAAAACACCTAAATCTAACCTATCAAACCAACCCCAGAGAAATCGAACCCTTCAGGCCATAGAACACACTGGTAGTTTCATCAATTAATGGGCTAGAAGGTCGATTTGGGAACCACCAGAAGGAGAGGAATAATGGACTCCAAAAACCAGAGAAAGAGATGAGAGAGAGTTCTACTATGAAAGAGAAAGTGATATATTAAAGTAATAAAAGTCATTTGTCAATTGAAAAGTCTATGTCCCCTTTCAATTTTGAAATTGAAACCAAAGCTTCCAAGGTAAGCTACCTCAACCGGGTCATAAAATTGCAAGCCCAATAATTTTTTATTTGAACCACATAAGCCCACAAGAGATAAGGCGTGTTTGGAGGCATAATTATAGCATGTGTAATGATTAATCTCGAAGAGAGAAGCAATTTTAGGGATGTAGATTTTACTGCGTAAATTGAAGTATTTTGGAAATAAATTTGGTGAAAAGTAAAATTTGAATATGTTTTCCAAAAGATGTATTGGGTGATATTTCCTCATTCTAAAATGAATCCCCCCCCCCCAAAAAAAAAGGGCCTCAAAGAAGGGCTAAAATTAAAAGGTGAAATTATGCCCACTACCCCTAAAAATTAAGAAATTTGAATAATACCCTGTTAATTAATTAATACATTTAATCACGTAATTAATACGTTCTAAACTTCCAAAACCCAAATCAAATTCCTGATTCTAGAAACTCCCAAAGAGACGCCATCCTCCCCACCCAGCGGTGATAAAACAGCATTAGCCGCTGTGGGCATGGTGATGAAGATAGTGTCGGAGGTTTTCGCGAAGGACATTATCACTACGTAGTTCGGAGGAGAGTTTGATGCGGTCACGAGATTCAAAGAACTCAAACCTTCTTGGTTCTTACTCTATCACTCACTGAATGGACTCTGTTAATAAAGCTGCTAATGTGGATGATGGAAAAATGACGTGGTTAGTTAAATCATCCAAATGTCAAGTTAATTACCAAGTCATCACCACGTCCACAATCTTCCAAACACGACTTACTATAGGAAAAACTGCTGAGGTCCATAAATGTGATTTTAATTTATTGTTGTGTTTGTGTATAAAATTATATCTGATGTTTGATGATTTGGTAATTTGAATTTTTGATTTTTAGTTATTGGAGCTTGTTGGGAATGCTACAAAAGACAACTGCGAATGGCGATTTTTTGCCCAATATTCATCAAACACTTCTGTCAATGAAGAATGGCGGGAAGGGTTCAATTGGGTCTGCTTCACAAGAATTATAGGGCTTTAGTTTTGAATGCAGAATAGGGTTATTGGGTTCAAACATGTTGAATTATTTATTCTTTTGGATGTATAGTTTTGAAATGAAGTACTCTTGTTTCTGGAATTCGTTTCTCTGCACTACTGATGTTTATATGGTAATTAATGAAATGAAGTACTCTTGTTTCTGGAATTCATTTCTTTTGCAGATCTTATGTGATAAGATTTGTCGAGTAATCATGTTTAGTCACTTGTGTGAAACTGATGTTTTTTCCTCATTTGTGTGTTGGTTGCTTAGTGATATAGCTTGTCAAGTAAAATTCATTTCACTTAAGTTAATGCTGGGAATGGTCATGCTAGTGTGGTCGAGTTTATTGATGTCACAGAATTCATGCTAGTTCAGGTCATGGAAATGCAACAATGATAACTGACCTATATTAGGTATCTTGTATAGTTTTAAATTCACAACCTAAATTTGGTTTCTAGTTTGGTCGAGTGAAATGTATGATCACTTGACATGAGGATATTCTTCCTCACTAAGTTATGAAAAGAGGAGTCATGTCTTCGTTTAGATGAATTAGCCACTTCATTTGCGCTTCAAGCTTTTTTTACAGGTGCCCCACTGGCTTCAAATGTAGTATTAACTATCAACGTCCAAAGTGGTACCCGAGGGTGATCTTGCCAAGTTTTAACGAGTCGTCTGCATGATTAGCAACAACATTGCTGCGTGAATTTACGGGGAACTTTTTTGGATTTGACTTTTTCGTCACTTTTTTTACTAACAAAATGACTTTTTTTATAAAAGTAATATTATGTCACACTATCACTTCCTTAATTTTATGCATTACCATCTAGAGATGTCAAAATTGCTTGTCAATTTTATAAAAGTGACATTGTGTCACTTTCTTAAATTGTCACTTTTTTAAATTTTTTGTCATTTTTTAAGCAGATAAAAAAAATCACAAATGGATAGTGCTATTTTGGTATTTGTCACTTTTTTTTTAGATTGGTCACTTTTTTGAGTTGTATCACTTTTTGAAAGTGCGTGTCACTTTTTTTTTTTAGTTTTGTCACTTTTTGGGAGGGTGTGTGTCACTTTTTTTTTGTCACCTTTTTTGAGTTTGTGTCACTTTTTTACTTAAAAAAAAAAAGTGACAATTTTTATATAAAAAAAGTGATATTGTGTCACTTTTTTATTTTACACAGTATTTTTTACTGCCTAAAAGCTTTTCATATGATTTTTCAAAATATCCCTAATTTTAAGGGTATTTTTGTAAGCACCCCAAATTTAAATACCTTAATTGGCAATAAAGATGGCAACGGGCCTCGCCCCGCCCCGCCTTGCCTTAGACGAGGTGGGGCGGGGCGCGGGGCTGCCCCATTTCCCATCCCGTTTATTTTATTATTATTTTTTTCAATTAACTCCGCCCTGCCCCGTGACCTGAAATGGGGCGGAGATCCCTATCCCGCCAATCCGTCCTGTCAATCCGTTGGGACGGGACGGATTTTTTTCCCATCTCTAATTGGCAAAGTAGTTGTTTTCTTTAGCAAAATTGAAAAGTACTACATTTTATAATTTAAAGATTTTTATTTAAGCTCATCTAGAATTTAATTAAAAGTTATTATATTATCATTCTATTAATATAACTTAATATATCTAAAATTTACACACTAGATTCGAAGTTCGAACTCCACTAAATACCACATAGCATCACCCCCTCTCCACTATTATTCGAATGCCACGATAACCTGGACCACCACCTTCAACACGTCTCCATGTACCAACAACCACCCCAAACAAAAACCAAAATTAACCGAAGTCTGACCACCAATCGACACTATTGTTACCAATGCAGAACAGATGGCTGAATAATTTTTTTTTTTAAAAAAAGACCGAAAAGGAAAAAAGGCAATAATGCAGTTGTGGTAGTCGAGCTTCGATTTGGCTCTATATTATCATTTTGGCCATCCGAGTTCGTTTATGACTCGAAAACTACTTTACTTTAGTGCTATTTTTATCATTTAGTTTATTTTGAATTCTTTACAATTTTAGTTTGTTTAAATTAGGTTTTTGTGTAAACCATTATAAATAAATGGTTAATTCACCTTTTTTTTGGTTATCATCTTACATTAATAAAATTTCGTGAGCTTATTTCTTCATAATTTGGTGGATTCCAAAAATTGTGTTTTTAAGGTTTTTACTTGAAATCATTGTTTCGCGCTGTGTCAATTACGTAACAACCATGATGGCATCATTGCTTCTACCAACAATAGCCACCAAAATCATTGAGATAGCGAGACCTTGTGGTCACACCATAGATCGCAAATCCCTCCACTTAGTTCGTGATGTATCAATCGATAGTTTTGTTTTTGCCCAAAAATGTGAAGATGAAATTTGCTAAAATTTGAAATAGATCTAGGGTTTCTTGTTGAAAGTTTTACGAGAGATGGCGCTGGATTTCAATTCTATGGACATTGATGATTGATTTACATGGGAGAAATATAAATTATGTTACAATCCGTGAAATATTGATTTTAATTGAGTCTGTATTATATTTTCTGACTAACCTTTAATGAATAACACTATATCTTTCAAAGAGAGAGAGAGAAATTTGGCACCTTAATGAAAATCCATGTAGCGAACATGTCACCGGTGAAAACACTCGATTGATAGTACAAATTACTATCTTTTGAATGAAAAATTAATAAATATTATCTACCTTAATCCACTATAATATTATTTATCGAGTTAACCGCTAAAAATACTATTCTTAGAAGCAGAAGCATATAAGCTTATTTTTTGTTCACTTGAATTAGAATTCCAATCGGAACTCAAACACATATTATTGTTTTGTTCAACAAATTTGAGAATCTAACTTTTATTGTCATGTCATACAAGGGGAAAAAAAAGAATCGAAAGACCATCCATTATAATTTTGTATTAAATTCTTTATATTGTCTGCATGCACCAAACGTGGCGAAAAGGAATAACATTTCTCTCAAAATTATTAGATTTTCAACAAGTAAAAAGCATTTAATAATATGATGGATCACTGAATAAAACCACCCATTGCTAACAAAAGGATTACATATACCTCTTGCGAGGAGACAGTCACAGACAAACTATTTGTCTTTTTTATCTTGTGAACACAAATCTAATTCTCTTGTACAAAGAACCAGTGTGCCATAAACCGTTACATTATCTTCACGAGGAAGATATAAAATGTTACTCCGAGGCCGATAATATTTCATGTCATAAACACGGGATTGTATACATGTTACCCATAAATGCACTAATAGTTGTCAAACAAACACCAGCNTCATTTTGGCCATCCGAGTTCGTTTATGACTCGAAAACTACTTTACTTTAGTGCTATTTTTATCATTTAGTTTATTTTGAATTCTTTACAATTTTAGTTTGTTTAAATTAGGTTTTTGTGTAAACCATTATAAATAAATGGTTAATTCACCTTTTTTTTGGTTATCATCTTACATTAATAAAATTTCGTGAGCTTATTTCTTCATAATTTGGTGGATTCCAAAAATTGTGTTTTTAAGGTTTTTACTTGAAATCATTGTTTCGCGCTGTGTCAATTACGTAACAACCATGATGGCATCATTGCTTCTACCAACAATAGCCACCAAAATCATTGAGATAGCGAGACCTTGTGGTCACACCATAGATCGCAAATCCCTCCACTTAGTTCGTGATGTATCAATCGATAGTTTTGTTTTTGCCCAAAAATGTGAAGATGAAATTTGCTAAAATTTGAAATAGATCTAGGGTTTCTTGTTGAAAGTTTTACGAGAGATGGCGCTGGATTTCAATTCTATGGACATTGATGATTGATTTACATGGGAGAAATATAAATTATGTTACAATCCGTGAAATATTGATTTTAATTGAGTCTGTATTATATTTTCTGACTAACCTTTAATGAATAACACTATATCTTTCAAAGAGAGAGAGAGAAATTTGGCACCTTAATGAAAATCCATGTAGCGAACATGTCACCGGTGAAAACACTCGATTGATAGTACAAATTACTATCTTTTGAATGAAAAATTAATAAATATTATCTACCTTAATCCACTATAATATTATTTATCGAGTTAACCGCTAAAAATACTATTCTTAGAAGCAGAAGCATATAAGCTTATTTTTTGTTCACTTGAATTAGAATTCCAATCGGAACTCAAACACATATTATTGTTTTGTTCAACAAATTTGAGAATCTAACTTTTATTGTCATGTCATACAAGGGGAAAAAAAAGAATCGAAAGACCATCCATTATAATTTTGTATTAAATTCTTTATATTGTCTGCATGCACCAAACGTGGCGAAAAGGAATAACATTTCTCTCAAAATTATTAGATTTTCAACAAGTAAAAAGCATTTAATAATATGATGGATCACTGAATAAAACCACCCATTGCTAACAAAAGGATTACATATACCTCTTGCGAGGAGACAGTCACAGACAAACTATTTATCTTTTTTATCTTGTGAGCACAAATCTAATTCTCTTGTACAAAGAACCAGTGTGCCATAAACCGTTACATTATCTTCACAAGGAAGATACAAAATGTTACTCCGAGGCCGATAATATTTCATGTCATAAACACGGGATTGTATACATGTTACCCATAAATGCACTAAGAGTTGTCAAACAAACACCAGCAAATAGTTGTAGCAAGCTCACCAACCCTCAGAGGGTGGAGAACGACTGCACATATTCCAAAACAAACACCAACAGCAGCGATTGCAAAGACGAGTGGACGAGAGGTCACAACCGTCCTCGTAAATAAGCGACTGCCAGACTTTCCCGGCCTTTCCTTCAGGTCTACACTATCGAGCGGCTCTCCATTCAAAAGAGGAACGGTTGCACTTTCGCCTATAGAAGGTAAAACCACTCTTGACTCCAACTTATTCTTTGCCCTTTCAAGACCCTGCAAATTGCAAAATGTCCAAATCGCCATCCCATTTACTAAGATAAGATGTTTATTTACTAACTTGCTTATTGATGTTCCTTCCATTATGAAGTGAAAACACAATAGGTGCTTGTTTACTAGTCTTTCTAAGTGCTTATAAATTGTGAGTCATATTGAATGTGAGGATAATAAGTGGGTTTAAAATGTGGTCCTATGAAATATGTGGATAAAAAGTATGTTCAACCAGTCTAAATGGTAATTTAAGCTTTGCCAAACAAGCAATAAGTAGCTGATGTCCTAACCTGATTGGTAGCTGGAACAGGAGATCGACTATCGTGTTGGGAGCTTTGACTGGAAATTTTTCCATCTGATGCATGCATTACCGAATATTCTTTTTCCTCTAGTTTTTGATGAAGTATATTTCTCGCATTATCCCTATGTGCTCGTAATAACTTCATATAAGCATCAGAAATGCCAACCACAAAATTATTATCCATCTTAGATTTCATGCAGTGTAATATTCTCTCCAAAATGACCGTAGATTCTCGTTTTATCAGAAAATTCAGTAAATAGTCGAATCTTTGTATTTGAGTAGATGTCAACTGTTGCTCTGATATGGGTTTTTTGAGTGACCATGCTACTTCCAAAAGAAACCTCGAGAACTCAGCTTGTCTTGAGGCCAAAATTTCACATGCAGACCTCGGGGAAGATAACTGTTGTTCTTCGGAGCCATGAGATGTATTAAACTTTTTTTGCAACAGCTCCATTTCTTCACAAACTTCCTTGTTCCCAATAAGAATAGGAATGAAATTCGATAAACCAGACAGATTCTCAACCTACAAAAAGTAAAAAAACACAGCCTAATTAAAAGAAGAATGCAACCATTTGGAAATACATTTTGCTTGGTTGCCTCCCATGAAACAATGTCTAAGTCTAACCATTTCTCTCACGAGTCAAATTTGATGCAAGCTTCCTTAAAACACAGATTCAACGGGTTTTGAAATTGTGTAGTTTAAAATGTTGTTGAATGCAATGTGAAATATTTGGACAAAGGTTCAAATGCGCATCTGCAATGAAACAAAGCGGTGGCAAAAAGTGATCGTGTACCCTATCCCAAATTTGTTGGGTCTAAGGCTGTTTTATTATTGTTGTAAAATGAACTGTAACGGTTCCTTGTCACTAACATGAGACGAGTAGGAAACAGGTATACATAATATCATGTACTGCCTGACGAGATAGGGAATGGTGGAAGAGATGCTCGCTTTCAGATTCACCTCAATAAATGCAGGGCCAAAAAGATAGAGATCAGTTGGAGGTACATGTATCTTCAGTAACTGGTGATCAACACTGTTGGTGTCCACTTCTTTGTTACAGCCCATGGAAGAAATACAAATATTGTATGCCAGATACTGTCCACTGAATGATACAAGAAACCTGACATGGCCATAAAAGGATTTAGGGCAATCTAGAAATAAATTACATAAACTTGATTCTATAAAAATGGAACCATTGGGAGAATAATCATAAGTGCGGATGTTTTTCAAAGAGTAACAAACCAATCTCAAAAAGCTAGCCCAATGCAATATCTAGCTTATCTATTCAATCGGCCGATTTTAAAATTAATCAATTACATAGATCATGCAGCCATCATTTGTTGAACAGACAAAATTATCTCGCGATTTTTAAATCTTAACCTCATTTATCTTCTTGAAAGTACAAGGCAATAAGCATTATCTAGCTTACCTAGGGACTCGTCAAAAACCGGCTCGTCATACAAGCCCAACGCCCACGAGCGAGCCGCTCGTGGGCTCATGTGGTGGCAAGCCTACAATGATCAAAATGGTCACTTTTAAGAAAATGACCGTTTTGGTCACTGTAAAAAGGCGACCGTTTTAGCTTCTTCTTTTTTCCTTTTTTTTTTTTAACCCTATACATCAACCCGTTTCAAAAAAACTTCACACCCCAACAACAATTCTTACTCTCTTACCACTATACAATCAATTTCAATTATTCAATATCAATCACAGTATCACACTACAAATTTATAATTACAATCTTATACTTTCTTTTCATACTCTTTATTTATTTACCTACAATAGTCTATACTATAAAAATTACAATACATATTCTAGACATTTCATCAAAATTTATAGATGGATCGAAAATCATTTGTTGATGACTTGTTCGTATTAGAGGCGAATCACCTATGACACCGCAAATTCAATTTCACAATGAATTTGCTGATCTCAACGAAGTACCCATTCCCTAAAATATTCCAAATTTGGATGCTCACGTAAGTAGTAATCCAATTGATTTGGATGACATAAATATTCCCAAAATAGAATAGGAGGATTGAGGAATTAGATATTCCCGATGCAAGAGGGAAGCTAAAGGCAAAAAAAAAAAAAGCAAAATGTTGGGATCACTTTAAATTGACTCCAACGGGTCATAGAGTCAATGGAATCGCAGAGTTTAAAACAATATGTAAATAATGTTAAACACGATTGACATAATAAAAGGACATTGGTACCACCCACCTCAACCATCACTACAAAGTATATGCGGCCAAACATAGATTCCGCTTCTACGACACTTTTCACGTGAATGTATTCGAAGGAGAAAACTCGAAGAAAAATGGTGAAATTCGTTGCCGATGCTGAGATGCCTCTAGCAATAGTGGGCAACCAACATTTCGTCTCCCACATGAAAGAATATCTTCAAAGGTACATTAAGGTAAGAAGAAACACTCTTCGTTCCAATATAATAGAATATTTCCTTAATATAAAGAAACAATTAATTATTGATTTGCAAAAATATGGAAGTATTACATCTTTAACTTCAGATTTATGGGAAGGAATTAATAAAAGATGTTATATAGCTGCTACTGCACACTATATAAACCCACTTTCTTGTATACATAAAAAATTATTACTTTTAAAATAATTGAGTTCTCTTACAAAACTAACAATATATTTAACACTAATGTGAGCATTATTAGAAAATATCATTGCGAGAGTAAAATTCATTCCCTGATTTCGGTGGTTATTTATTTCATATTCGTTGTGTGTCATATTTTTAATTTAATTATACAAGATGGTTTGAAACATATTAAGAATGAAATTCAAAGAATTGGGGATGTTATCATGATTTCCTCTAGTAGAAAACAAGCTTTCAAGGAATTTTGTGCCGAATTTGGGGTAACGAATACGAAACCATTTGTTAGTGATGTAGGACATAGATGGAACTCTACTTATTATTAAAATCATGCGAAAGATTTTAACATTGAATAACGGAATTTTAAAACTATTTGCATATTAGAAACGATGATGACACTATTTTGAATAAATCTGATTGGCTTTTAGCTTTTAAAATTTACAAAATTCTCTGCAAAACTGTAACGACCCGACCTCGCGCCGGAGTCGTTATCGTATCATACGTACTGTCCGCTTTAGAAGAGCTTATACCCATCTTACCCCTCACGGTTTTCTGACGCGTCCCCCATGATTCGAACACAAGACCTCCATCAAATGGGAGACTTAAGTTGAATCATAGCTCAATTGGTACCAGGATTCAACTCAAGTCTCCCATATGATGGAGGTCTTGTGTTCGAATCCTGGAACACGCGTCAGAAAACTGTGAGGTTGCTCAATTGGTACCAGGATTCAACTTAAGTCTCACATATGATGGAGGTCTTGTGTTCGAATCCTGAGCGACGCGTCAGAAAATCGTGAGGGATAAGATGGGTCTAGGCTCTCCCAAAGCGGACAGTACGTATGATATGATAACGGCTCTGGCGTGAGATCGGGTCGTTAACCAGGATTCAACTTAAGTCTTCCATATGATTGTGGTATTGTGTTCGAATCATGGGAGACGCGTCAGAAACCGTGAGGGGTAAGAAGGATCTAGGCTCTCCCAAAGCGGACAGTACGTATGATATGATAACGGCTCCGACGCGAGGTCGGATCGTTACAAAAACTAGTTGTATGATGCTTGAAAGTCTTTATATAATTGCAAGAGCTTTTCATAAAGACAAAAATGACCTCGATTTTAGTGAAATTATATTCTATGGAATTAAAGTTTAGAAAATATTTGGAAGACTTGTCTATATTTTCTTCTTTAGTATGCATCATGGACCTCGATACAATTTATCAGATACTAAATATGCAATTAATTAGATTTCAAAAGTTTTAACTTTTAATACACCTATCACTTAAGAAATTTAGAACAAACTTTATGTGAAATGTATGAATTATATGCAGAACGAATGGGTACAAATATTAATCGGATACCCTATGCACCTACTCCTCCCACTGATATGCTAAGGCACCCTTTGCACCTACTCCTCCCACTAATATTGAAGACGATGCTAAAATATTAAATTTATTTTAAGGCATTAATACGTATAGATATATGCAATAGGTTCTTCTAATAATAATATGTCTACAGCATGTAATTAGACATTGGACGCAAGTCCAAATGCATTGCCTACAGAATTACTTGATTACTTTAATCATAATATGCCTAGTAATAAATCAGTTGAAAAAAGTTCAAAATTAATTGACTTTTTGAGAAAGTGTGAACGACAATAGCCAATGATTTTTACGATTGCAAAAGACCTACTAACATATCCGATTAGCACTGTAGCTTCGGAGTTTGCTTTTAGTGCAGGTAAGAGGGTTTTGTCCGAAGTCAAGAGACGACTAAAAGAATATATTTTGGAAGTATTTGTGCACGTAACAAGTTTTCGTGTACAATTTTTAATTCCACCTGTTCGAAATTTAAGTAACTAGTCCCAAACTTGGATAAATGAGGAGAATTTTATCTTAAAAAAAAAAAAAGAGGAGCTCGCAGGCCGAAGCTCGGCTCGGCCTGCGAGCTCGAGGACCGAGCCAAGCTTGGCCCTTGAGGAATGATCTGAGCTTATGCTCGGCTCTTGTAGGCAATAGGGCCAAGCCAGCTCGGTTCGGCCCACTGCCACGACTAAGCTTACCTTTTCAGTCGGTCAAATATAAAAACTAATCAAATTCAAAGCTTATGCAGCCATTGTTCGTTTGCTGAACAGACAAAATTATCTTGCATTTTTTAAATCATCACCCCCATTTATCTTCTTGGAAGTACAAGGCAACAAGCAAAACAGTTTGATATTCAAAAGTTTTTCCAAAACTTCCTCATACCCATGAAGAACTATCCACCTTCAGGGCCAAACCGAAGCACACAGAGAATCCCCTACCCCCTCCCTCTCCTGTCTCTGCTTTCCATTTTCCATTCTGTCACTCCTTCAATCTCCCACCTGTTAATGGACTATGCTATTAAGATAACGGTTGCAAAATAGGTACTAAGACAAATTTGACAACTTACAAGAGCTTAATTAACAATGAAAGTTCATCCGATTTTTACAGAAAGTTAAAAGAACAAAGAAAATGTTTACATAAAAATTGCAAAAAGAAATTTTAGCAAAATCTTTCGAAATTATAAAGGCATCTCCATCATACCGAAATTTTGGTTGAAGTAGATTGGTTCCACAAGCTACAAACTCCATAGGCTTCCCAGCTTCAAAGCATGTTGGATAAACATAATGAAGCTTTGGAGCTCGTTCATTCACCTTGACTTCCACTACACAATCATCTGTTTACACGAAGTCAAACAGAAGTGACAGTAAACAAAGGTCATGATGTTCACATAATTCATATCCGCTGGGCGAGTCACACACCAACGTATGCCAAACTATTATATCTATGACATCAAAGAAACTTGAACATTTCCTGTTTCTTTCCTTGTGTTCAATTTTATACCAAAATACTTTCTCAATTGTCCATGATTTTATCATGAGATGTTCAAAAAAGGATGTAAATAATATTTGTGAAGCTCCTAAGGGAGCAATAGTGAAGGAAATAAAAATTTGAGAAGCCAACAAACCTTTAGTGACACGAAATATCTTGTTATCTAGATATACATGCATTCTTCCAGACAGCATGTTTCCAGGAGAGGCAAGAAGTTCTTGTATCCATTTGGCTGGCTCCTCCAATAACTGCCCAACACAATGATATTAAGCCCCCATTATCCAAAAAAATTATTATTCTCTCTTATTTTAAATCACACAATATTCCATAAAATAATATTACACGTAAATCGAAAACTTTTCCACCCTTTTTAGCCACACATTCTCCAAAAAACCACTATTCCAAAAATTATAATTTCAAATAATGGGGCCAAACAAGGGCTAAATAATTTGTCCAAGCTCAAAATTTCAACAAAACTTATAAGGCCATCCATAAATAAGACAGTCGCGTATAAAACAGAACATAAAAAGATGTCATCCCTATTTCGATGAATTGAATGAAATTTGATGTTTTATCTAACACTCTAATTGGTGCCCGTGAAAAGTTATAAAAGTACCCACGTAGATGTTTCATTACATAAAGGAAACGTGGAACTTCAGCCCCCCAAAATCACACTCCTTAGGAACTGTGCATTCCAAAGCTACAAGAAAACCTCTTACCTCCTTAAAATTTCACTTAAGTAGTCGCTCCAGTTTAGCTTAATCATAAAAGGGAGAACAACCAGAAGAAAAGGAGGGAAAGAGTAGGAGACTTGTTCACAGTTGTTTTGTGGAAGATTGGCAATGAAAATGACTACTTGGGCTAATGCTAATTCCAGATACATACACATCTTCTGAGAGTTAAGGAGTAAGATATTGCAATCTCTACATATAAATATATAACATTCGTCAATATGTTCTCATCATCTTTGGTAAAACCAAGTCCACCGCAAAGACATTCATAAACTGCTATACCATAGTTTTAGCAGATAACCCCAATTTTGGTTTAATAGTACATTCCAACAGGGGATGAACCTACTTGTTCAATTTATCTTTCTCGACTTGGATCCCATGAGGGTCAATATGTTCTATCATATATGCCTTTTCCGATTATCAGGTAATGTGGTATTAAAGAAGAAAAATAAGTGAAAATCTTGTGAATTCTACTCCTCAGTATGCCAAACATGCCCTTCGTGTTAATGAAGCGGCTCATGACTTCGATTCCATGTAGGAACTCTGTGGCTGCAACTTCTTCAAGTTCAAAAACAGATTGAAATGTCCACACAGCCCTTAGTGACGTGATGCATGAACTGGTGTTATCCGATAGCGAAAAATGGACCGAAATTAGGTTTTCGTTTTTCGGTTGGGGGAAGCAAAGTTTTATTTCCACTTTCATTATCAAATCAATAATAATAGCAACTGAATGCTAGCATGTTCAAAGTGCAGTTAATTTACTTCAGTCCAACTGGGCGGAGCCAGCCTGTCGAATTAGGGTCCCAGAGTTAAATGGATGGGGGCCCACGGGGGTTTGGGGGCAGCGCCCTCGAATTTTTTTTTTGAAACATTATCTGTTAAAATGATGGAAATTGGTACTTTGTGATGGAGAAATGAAATAAAGGAACATAAATTAAGGTACATTGGTTGAATACTTAAAAGATGGTAATGCTTTCATGGAGATATGTCGATAATCGACAATTATTTTCTGGGCGCTTACAGTTCTACTGGTTCAAACTTCAAAATTAGAATTTAAGACTTAGACATATATGCATAATGCATTTTAATTTTAATAGATAAAGAATTCAAAATTTTAACATTCTCGTTCAGTTAATATCTGTAAACGGGTTTAAAGTATTGTCTTCTCCTACAATAAACGGTATCACACAGACACCCCAACACTTAGAAAACATGAAATCTCAGTATTTCTAGAAAAATGCACATTATGAAATTCATGAAAGACTTTTTCAAATACAAAATGGTAAAATTAAAAACTTAAAAATTAAAAAAAATCAAATTTTTTTTTTGGGGTCCAACAGATGAATGGTAAAGAATAAATCCAAATTACCTTGAGCCACATTACTTTGGGCATCGCAATAAAAGCAGTCAAAATTGTACAACCTGGACGGATATACCCCTCCAGTTCAACAGGCATGCTGGCCAACCATTCAAATATCTGCACAAGTATTTACAAGCATGTTAATTAAAACCTATCACATCTTTGATACAAACAACATTTAACCTCTCCCTTATATACTAAACTGTAATATTAATCTTTAGAATACTTGGTGCCGAAGCTGACGAGGAAACTCAGCAGGATTCCAATCATAGAGCTTGAATGAGATCCGAGCAGCAGGGCACTACAATATGTTAAAGCATAATCTAGTTAAGCCTTGCAACTGATACAGTAATATTTTACACACTGGAGCATTGGACCTACCACAGAGGAGAAAGAGCTCTTGTTCTCACAATAGGAAGGGGAATATTTCTGTTTGGGTTTCTCTTTCTCCCCATCAAGATGAGTTTCACCAGAAGCAGCAAACGATACAAAACTATCACTCTGGATAGTCTGGGAACCAAGTCCTAAGCTTATTGTCGACATGTGTCCTTCTGACTCCAACAAAGTTTCCCGTTCCGCAATCTGACTGCTCAAGCATAAGCTATCTGTGCCATCCAGAATTCAACAACTTCAACAGTGCATAATAGTGAACATCGAATTTCAGGATCAGCAATGCCCACGTGAGTGGATATAACAAATGGCGATCATAGCCCGGCAAAAAGGTATACTTTGCCAAACATTCATAAAATCATCCACTCCTACTCACATGTCTAGGCAAAAGAAATATAGAGAAATTGATGGAGGAGAGACTGTCAGAAATTTTTTCCTGGAGAATCGCCGCTTAGATAAAAAGTTCATACCTTTTCGCTTGTCATCATTGCAGCTGACATCATCCACTAAAACAACCTGCCGAGACTCCTCCTCAGTGCTTCCTTTAGAATCATTAGGTCTTCTTCGGCGTCTATTATTGTGGCGTTCCAATTTTCTGCGACAACTACGTTTACCCTCATCGAAATCTGACAAAATGTGAAACCTGCAAAAGGGTAGAAACATTAGCATGAGAAAGTATAAATGAAAACCAAGTGCCATTAATCCTAGCCAGAAAAAGTAATGGTCAATCATCTTTTTCATAGGTCCAAAGTAAATAACTGAAAGACTTAAATAGCAAACACATCTAACTGCTTCTATAAATCTAACAAAGTAGTTATGCTGAAAATCAGAAACTGCATTCTTTCGTTAATACCATGTACAATTTTAAACTAAATTCAAGAGTTACCAAACAAATATAAATATCTAGCCTTAACTTGCATTTTCACAAAATAATGCAGCAGCAGCCCAGAGGTTAAAGAAATGGTCAATTAAATTGCCCATTTCATATTTTTGAAATTCAACAGCTAAACAATAGAAAAAACAGACCGTGCAAATTATTTCCAGACAAAGAAAAAGACAGAGGTTCCCCAACTTATTCCCACTGTGATATCATCATTTACAGGAATAAAGACTCTTTCACGAGGCAGATTGCTTCAAGTATAGATAGACCAAATACGCCACAAAAAATATATGGAATAAAACCCGAGTGCATAAATTGCTTCAAGATTTTTAATTTAATGTTTATCCTGCCAAAAGTTTTATTTCCATGTGATTCAAGTGTCTAAGTTCTTTTCCCAATTTTTCAGTGAATCAGTCAGACCTAATCTTAAAGCTGTGAGATTCTTTTTTCCACAAAGATTCTTTCCATTTCAACACAAGTATTTAGAGCTCTTAACTATTCAAACAAAATAATTCTCAACAGAGGTTCCTCGTTATTGTTAAGAACCTATGTTCATTACAATACTTAAAATTAGTGATTCAGGATCATCAATGTCATAAAACAACGGAACTCAAACAGCAATTATGTGCACATATCACGTATGTGTCCCATAATCATAGATTCATAGTGACATGCAGAATATTTATAGTTATCTGTGCATGTATTTGCATTTTGAATCACGAATCCCATTATTATATCACCAGGTTGTGCATGTTCTTTTACGCATGTATGTGCATCTAAACCAGCCAACAAATCATGGTAGTAGCAAACCCACCCTTTAGGGCAAAAGACAAGACTTGAACTGCAAGAACCATTCTGCATTGATTTTATAGATACGAACACAAAAACAGTTAAATGTAAATGAGCATATCAACCTCACAATCCAATTCCCAAAATCATATTTTTCATTTGTCTCTACATATCTTCGTAAATGTGCATACACAAAAACAAGTCAACCTATAACTAAATCCCGCTTCACCAATCTATCCCAATAAAACATAATGACAAACTAAAACTTATCAACCCTAAAAATCATATTTTAATCACCTTTACTCATGTATTTTATTTTTTGACTTCCTAGCCTACAAGAGCTCAACTATAAACCATGGTTTATGTTTCTTCTTTACTATTGTTTGTTTCGAGAAATCTATTGTTTCTAACTCCCCCTTTTTCCCTTTATTCTTTTTTTCAGATAGTATAAAGCACAGTAATCACATAATAGAAAAAAAGGGAAATTTATTTTTGCCCACCATAGCTTTCTATATAAAAGTCATTTCATCATCAATTCAATCGCGAAAACACCTCGACAAAAGCATATAAAACATAAAAACCATGTCTAAAGCGTAGATAAAGTTACTCAACAATTAAAATAAGCTCACTTTCCACATTGTTGGCAATATCTCTTGCTCTCTCCATCAAGAACCACCATACTAGCATTGGCGCACTGCAAGCAGACCCTATGCCTCCTATGGTATCCTTTGAGCTCGCTAATATCGGCCTCACACTCCGGGACCTGGCACCTGGCCGTGGCTCCAACCGGGACCCTGACAGTCCTAACCCGCTTCTTAGCCGAGAGATCCCCACTTGCCTCCTCCTCCAGCTTCGCATCCAACTCCGGGCAAGCACACGGAATCCGCCCCGCCAAAAAATTCGAGCAGACCAATCTTAGGTCCCTCTTCCTCACCCTGGCTGAATTGTTGGGATGTTGACTTTGGGGCTGAATAGGGTCAACACCGGGTCCGGATTCTGATTCGGGTCCATGGATGGCTTGTGGGTCAAAGGCGAGGTTTAGGTTGTCATCGAGGTCGAAATCAAGAAAATTGGACCAGTCAAAGAGGGAGGAAGAGGTAGGATCACAGGTGACATTACCGTTGTCGGTGGATGGAAATTCAAGGATTTGCGGCAAGTATGATGGAGTTTCCGCCGCCGCAGTCGACGTGGATTTTTGTTGCATTTTCTTCGCCTGAAAAATGGGAGAGGACTTGGAGTTTACAGGATTTTTTATAGAATAATTCTACTTGTATGGGTCTCTGGGAGAAGTAAGAGTTAGGGGCGTCTGGAGTGGGTGGAGTGGAGTGAGGGAGTGGTGCCGTTAGGTGGTGACACATGGAAGTGAGATTCTCTGAGCGGGAATTATTGGGTGCTAATGCGACCACCAATGATGATGACCATTGGTGAAACAATAAGCCGCTCGTTTTATCCACGTTATTCCCAAAATTCTCTTTTAAAAATAAAATGTGGAAATGGTAAGAAATGTCACATTCCTCTAGTCACTTACAAAAATGACAATTTTTAAAAATCTGTACAAAAATGGCCATTTTGGTATATTTTAGATCAAGATCCCCATGGTCAACAATTTATGATTCCATTCATGG
>CAIGRF010136413.1:13016-38380 GCA_903798235.1 Fraxinus ornus
TTTTTCCATAAAAATTTAGTGTTCGTTTGACTTTGTTTTACAAGGAAATTATCCCATTAAAGCGAAAATATTTTTACAATTGGTTATGAAATTAGTTTCCATTGCAATAAAAAAAAAAGTCAACTGGAAAATCAATTCCACAATTGTCCCTAAAAAAAAGGAAATCAGGCGCGTGAAACAAGGACCAAGAAAATAAATTTTCATCAACTTTTGGCTTATCAAACATGACATTAGGTGGGAATTGAAAAAGAAATTCCTACTTCCATGGAATTTAATGCCCATAAAACAGGGCCTAAATCAAATTAGACAACCCACAAGTTAAAATAACAAATTTGTGTGATAAACAGGGGCGAGCTCAGACTTATTATTATTATTATTGTTATTATTGTGGGGTCAAAAATTTAAAATGCAACTTTTTCAAAAAAAAAAAACGCATAACGTTAATTAAAAAAATTCAATATGCTATTATAATTATAGTCTATGCATTTTCATACTTTGCGTATTTTCAGCTAAAGAACAAATTCAATTATGCCTAAGAGGCCAAATTTCATCAAACTTGGAAATTACCCAAATCTTGAACTCCAAAAAACTATTTATCTAAAATATTAATTTCAACGACACTATCATCTTCCCAATCACTTCTAGCCGTCAAGATTGTACAAAATCAAATATATAGTACATAAAAAGAAAATAACCTACTTATTAATTTCAATCAAATCTCATATACAACGAACAAAATCGAACAATAGACCTCAAAAGGTTGCAAGGATCTCACATGTAAGCTGTGATCTTAGACCTGAAAACTTCATCGTTGCTCGCGATTTTTACTTCTCCAAGATGTCCAAAAAGAATTTGAAAATTGTAAAGATTCTTCTATGTTTGAATCCCTTTTCTCTCTATTTTCATATTTGAAGATTTTCTAAGGCCAAAACTCAATAATTGATTTCACTAACAAATAGATAAACAGATAAACTAACAAAATGGACACTCATTGAGCTTAAGTAAGAAATTTACATTTAAAAAAAAAAAAACTACAGAAGTTTTGAAAAAAAAAAAATAGTCAAAAAATTGTGGGGTCACTTGATCCCCACATGACCCCATGTGGGTCCGCCCATGGTGATAAATGAAGGTCATCACCAACTATGATTCCTTTGCTAAGTCAAATCCCTTAATCCATAAGAATTCCTAGAAGAAATTGGACAAATTATTGAAAGGCTGTCCACTGCTATTTATGGAAAATTTTGGACAATCTGGAGAATTCTACCACCCCCAATTGAAGGATCCAGAATTTGGCTGAAACAATTCCACAGACTTTATGCTGTATATATAAATGTGTGTGTGTGAAGTAGAGAGACGCGATAAGCAGAAGAGTGAGAACAAATGTTAGTGCTTCATTTAATATAGACTGTGAGAGTTGTGCTGTTGGTTTGTAAAAAATATTTTTGTTAATGTAAACATTTTCGATTGGTTTTTAACTAATCAATTTAGTATCAGAGCGAGGCGATGGTGTCGAATTTTTGGACTTCTTGAGTTCGTGCACAAATGAAGATTATGAAACTTTATTAAAGTTTGCTTGATTACAATGACGTAAATCAAGTCACGATGAGTGACCTAAAAGTAGTAGGTGAAATAAAAAAGCTCAATAATCAGAATTACACAACAGGATAAACTTGCATGAAATCGTATCTCCAAGAGCAAGACTTTTGGGAAGTAGTTGGTAGAAGTGACGTGACGCCACCAGATGAAGCCACAACTTTGAAGAAATGAAGAATCAAAGAAGGTAAAATCATGTTCATTATAAAGACAATAATTGTTGAAGCATATAAGAGATAAAAACACACCAAATGAAGTATGGGACACTTTAGCCGCACTATTTTCGAAGAAAAATGAACTGAGATTGCAGCTTTTGGAGAATAAGCTACTTTCATCACTCAAGTAGAACAAACAGAAAGTCAATATTTTAATAAAGTGAAATCGCTCTATCGTGAAATTTCTGAGTTAGAAGCCACGAGTAAAATTTTGGAAGTTAGAATGAAAAGAATAATTATGCATAGATCAAGACTCGAATTTACAAGGTTGGCCAGATAATCGTCACTAGTAAATCTCGAAAATTTGCTAGTCGACCAAGAAGCGTTGACTAGTCAATGATTTATGTTTAGAAGCATAAATCATTGTTTTAATGAGGAAATTAATACAAAATTATTTTAAAGAAATTAGTTACTCAAGACAAGGATAAGAAATTATGATGTTTTTTTTAAAAAAGACAAAATCATCAATTTTTTAGTTATTATTTACTTTTTTGCTAATTCCATCATTGTCACTTAATAATTTGAAGGCATCAGGCTTAACCAAACACTTTGATTGTATACACCGTGGGTCTACACAATTAATCAATTAATCCATATATATTTCACAAAATCCTTGGAAATCTTGCTTGATGTGGACCAGTTCAGATATTTCTTATTGGTGCAACATAGCTGGAATCTCAAATGAAAGTAAAATCAATTTTAAGCTGGAATCAGTTGGAATCTTGATTGATTTTTAGGTCACATTGGATTTTTCTAGTGTGATTGATGTAACAAGTTTATACATATCTTTATCTTTGGGAATGGATCATTGCTTTTTTCTTTGTTCGTTTCCATACTCACCCTTTATATGTCCCGAATCTTTTAAAAAGATAGTTTTGACTATCGTTGAAGTAGTTTTCGATGCTTAATTTACTATTATTATATTAGGTAATTAGTACATAACATTCTTACCTTTCATTATTATTGTAAAAAACATCGTTACATTTCATTTTTTTCTTTTGACATTTTCACCCTTATTTCCACATTTCATTGTACAAAAAGTCATTTTCATCCATTTTCTTAATTAAAAGTTGTGAAATGACGAATATAACATTCTATTTAAATAAATAAATAAAAAGGAACTAATTGCAACCTAGTCCCAAATTTTTTAAAAAGGTGTAAACAAGTCCCACATAAATTATTAAAAATGTAATTAATACATAATATCCTTACCTTTTACTATTATTATGAAAAACGTCCATATCTTTTCGATATTTTCACCTTTAATTGAGTAAATCATACTTTCTATCATTTGTCATCCAATTTCTCAATAGAAGTTGTGAAATGACAAATATATAACCACCAAGTATTTCTTTTGTGGGTGCAAGACTTGTGGCAACCAAGTGTAATATAGTTGTGGGTCGAGCCAAGCTCAATTGGTGTTCGTTTGGTGAGTAAACTGAGCTCGGATCCAAGATTTTTTGAAGCTTCCGCACAACAATTGTCATATTTGACTTTGATGAAAAGGCTCCTTTGATCAAGTGGACAAAATGGAGTTTCGATATATTGAACCAAATTGAAAAGCGATGTGTGCAAATCAATAATTGTTGTTCAAAAACTCACTCAAACGAACCAAAGCCACATGAATTTTCGAAATATCACAAATCACCCAAAGAATTTGTTCATGATGCCTGATGTTTTGTGGTAAGTATATGGAATTTGACAAAAATTGTGTTTACCTATTAACTTTGTTACACAAGATGCAACCTCTAGAATTGGGTTTTCAAGTTGCAATAGTTTAGGATGTAACATACTAGCGATATTGTAAAAACAATTCACCTTCAGTAAACAATCTCACGGCTTTATCGACGCTTGGTTGGAAAATTATAGGTGGCCGTACTATAAACAAGGAGGGTCAATCCAACGTGTTTTATTTGATTTGGCGTACACAACATCAAATTATTGTAAAAACAATTCACCTTCAATAAGACTCAATGCTTTCCTTTCTTAAAATTCATTCTTTTTAAAGTCATTTTTAATTATACAATTAGTGGGCCCACAACTTTTATAAACTTTTTATCATCAAAATTTATTAAAAATCTATAAGTTATTTTATTTTATACCATGTTTCATTGCAATGCACGTCTTAACTTCTTCACGAAAAATATTTTTATCTGTCGTCTCACGTATTCCATTTATGTTCCGTGCAACCTATATAAATTGTAACGGATCCGTGATCGCCACCTTTTTATTTTTTATTTTCTACTTATAAATAGAAAACAATAATTCATTTATAATAATAATAATAATTTAATCAAACGATTTTAGTTCACCTAGAGGACACAGATGTTTACATGGTCCTTGCCACAACTCTTAATCTTTGTTTTGTTTTAATATTTTTAATTTAAATTACTTATTTAAAAATAAATAAATAAGTAAACGGAACAGCAAGACAGAAGATCTTAACGACGCATAGGAAGTACATATGAAAAAGATGGTGATTATGTCTAAAATTATTACCGTTAAAATTTTCAAAGTCAGCACCGAAGCAATATTACCGTTATTTTCAAAAATTAGCACCGACGCTCCTATATATAAAATTATTACCGTTAAAAATTCTAACTTTGCACCTCTTTCTCCCTCCGAAATCACTCTGTAAATTTCTATTGAACTCTTTCTTGTCTTCAAAGTAACAACGCAACGATCAGCTTTTTTCTCTCCTTCTCAGCCATGACAATGTCTAACAACAATCTGGAGAAGAAAACAAAGGGTCGGCGGAAGATCGAAATTAAAAAAATCAACAATAGAAACAGTCTACAAGTTACCTTCTCCAAGAGGCGAACGGGCCTTTTCAAAAAGGCCAAGGAAACGAGCCTATTGTGCAGCGCAAATGTTGCAATCCTCATCCAATCTCCAGGGAACAAGTTTTTCACTTTTGGCGAACCCTCGGTGGAATCCATTCTAAACCGGTACCAATTTCTTGATGATTCCTTTTCTATTGAGTCGAACCCGACTGCCCACGATCTCATGGTTGAAGAAAAAAGTGAAAATGGTGTGGCAACGACGGAATTTTGGTGGGAGAATGAAAACTTGGAAACTATGGAGTTGCAGGAACTTGAAGCATTTGAAGAGAAATTGAACGGACTAAGATAGAACGTTTTGAATCGAGGGGAGATGGAGAAACAAATTCCTTCAGTTTCTTGGCCGATGATTACAGTTCCACAAGATGGTTTTAACGAAGATTTTTACATTGTATGAATTTTGAGTTACGCATTACGTATATAAGTAGACAGGATTAGATATTAAATTTTTGAATGCTGTCTGATGTCAATACAGGTTGACAACTTGGCCATTCATTTGTCTTTTTTCATGACGATTGACTCAATTTTTTGTCCAAAGTTTTGATTGATTTAGCATAAATTCTTTGTTGTTTCCCCTGTTTTCTGATTGGAATTAATGAAGTTCAGTTTGCAAAATTTGTCATCTCACTTCAACCATGAAAATTGCATAGATTCGAGAATAAATATAATTGACTTAGGATTACGTAGTATTGGGCAAAAATATAAAGTTCTTGTGTGAGTTATGATAATGGTTTGTGTACTCTTAGCAGTTTTTGATTCAGAAATAAGTTTCAGATTTTGTGATGATTTTTGTATTTTTCTTGTTGTACATTCTCCTTAAACTGTCAGCAAGATTTGCAGTAGGGACATCTTTTTGTATGTATAAAACTTTCTCGATCAATACTTAAATTCATGGATTAGCAAGAGGCATTAATTGATAAAAGTTATCACTTGATGAACATATAAGCAGACAGAATTTATCCAATTGTAGTGAATGATAAGTTATCAAATTTCAGACGAGAACGCCCTGCCGTTGTTGGGATTTATAACTTGCTCATGACCCTTATCGAGTATGCAAGCAATAGTACGTGGACAAAGAATCCTCGATTAAGTCCCACATTTGGCATGCACGAGTTCTTTTCTCCAAATCTACACATTCTCCCTCCGAAAATTCAACGCTCCATTCCATCCCAAGATACATTCACCGGCATTCTCACTATACTTTTCTGAAAATGTCACCAAAGTGTGTAATACGGTTGTAAACAACATTTGTGACAGTTTATCTAGTTTAGGTACTATCGCAAATAATATAATAGCACGACAAGAAAGTTGGCCACAAAAGTGATGTAACAAAGATAAGCAAGACACAAGCACAAGATTGATAATGTTCATTGATATATAATAAGAATACTGACTGAATATTATATTAATTTATGGAGAAACACTACAGAACGCAATAGGAACAATTTCGAAGTATTTGGTTAATATTTATTCATATACACAAGCTGATTTTTAAGAACCAAGTGCATGTTGAGAACTCGACTAAATTAGACAGGATATCTCGAGTACTACTCAACTTCACTAGAAAACATGTGATGAATCTTCGAACATCTGACTTTTATTTAACAAGCCTTGCTATTGCTCACAACATTCTGTGCTTCCTAACAAACTTTGTTGTATTCATCACAATTGCAGTAGAACAAATATGGATTCCGGCCAAGCACAATGCTGTACTGAACAAAAGGGCAGCTTTCCACCGCCTTCCAGATACAAGAATTGCAAATGCTGTTGATACAAGTGCAGCCCCTATGAGGCAATTTTTCCAAGCTTGAAGAGTTTTCATGGCTCTCCAGCATCCCTTGCAGCGAATCACATGCCGGAAATATCTGTTAACACATAATTTAAATAAATAAATTTGCTTTTAGGATTCTATCAGAGCAAAAGGTCTTATGTTCAAGTCTTGACACCACTCGTTTTTAGCTTTTGATACAATAATGAATTCAGTAGGCACTTGTTAGAGCATATTAAAGATATTTATATATAAAAGTAAGTGTTCCCTCCATAACATCTTGAGCTGTTAGACAAAGAGGTTCAACAAATACCTATTTCCGAAATTCGGTGCATGCATAGTTCTGATCCCACCTTTTGCAGGTTGAGAAGCCGATATAGTTACAGCAAAACCAGCAGGAGAATGTTCAACTACAGCCGGATCTTTTGGCAAGGAAATTGTGTTGTGTCCAAAATAATAAGGCATTCCATGCCCAACTTTGTCCATCCATCTCTTATACTCAGCCACCCATGTGTCTGATGACTTCAAATTGATATAGAGTTCTCTTGTGGGGAATTTTTCTTTCATCGAAATCTGATTCTGGGAGCAAAGGAAACCCATGTCTTCGTCAAAAACATCTCTAACTAATGTTTTAGACAAGTTAGTTTATTATAGTACAAAAGCAAAGAGAAGTAAAAGCTTGTTTAGGAAGTGCTTCTAAATAGTTTAAATTATAAATCGATAGAATGAGTGGTGAATAAATAGGTAGTACAGTTGTGGATCCTTCAAAATGTATGAATTAAGTGTTTATAAACAGTTAATTTCACGTGTCAAGTCGTTGATAAAAACACAGATATGGCATGCATGCTAGAGGTGTATTGAACACATAATTTGAACAAATAAGTTTATAGCTTCACTAATAGTTTATGATTTTAGATGCTTACATTACCATTCAGGAATAAGTTAAACAGCCATGACGGTTTCATTGTGCTTCCAAACCTCGAGATGACCTTGGCTTTTCCCTGTCCTGCTGGTCGACAAATGAATATCCCTGAAAGGTAATGCTTTTCACCACTCTTATCAACGATTTCTCGGTGGTTCTGAATCACACAAGGTGCTTCAAAACGTAAAAAGTACGGTATGTAGTTTGGAGTAAACCGGTCTTTTTAACTACCCCAAATGCCTGCAAATCCTCGATCTGTTCTCTCATTCACCTCGAAAAATAATGCTGCTGCATCTTCCCTTTTCGCAGAAATATCAGTCCTATCGTGTGAAATAGGAATATGGGCAGGATCCATCAGGTTTTCTCTAAAGGATTGAGTGATCATACTGGAGTTCATGGGTTGTTGAAATATCTCGAAATCCTTCTCTCAAAATTTTCAAAAAAGGCTATTTTCTTGGTACTTGGTGTCTTTTTATGAGACATCCATATCCATATATCTCCTTGGGAGTCCCTCACTTCATATGATTTTGCACAAGCTGATTCTGGGATTTTTGCCCCCGCAGGAAGCTGTATATTTTGAGAAAGAAAATTAGACAGGAATCATTTCTTGATCCCATAAAAATTTGAAGGTTAAACTACAGTTTATGATTCAATAAACCTTGACGTGTTGGAAATAATGAGCAGACAAATTCAATACATACATAGCTGGGGTATTGTGACACATTTGCCATTGCCTTTAAATTGCCAACCATTGTACAAACATTCTAGTTTACCATCGATCAATTGACCTTCAGAGAGTTTTGCCAACCTAAATGAAATATATGGTAAGCCTCCAATGTTAATTATGGCCATTGCAACACTTTCATGAAATTTAAAATGTTAAGACTACCTCGTCTAAAAGTTTATACTATTAAAATAGACATATTTACTAATTTAGATTTTAGTAAATAAGTCATAGTGAAATTTGATCCCTCAAACTTCGTATACTCGAACACTCTATTAAACTTAAACCAGTTAATCTAAAGGCCTACTTTTTTGCTGGGTTGAGAAATACGATCAAAATTACACTCCACGTATTCTTTTAACCTATCATAAACGGTGCCACAAAGAAAGGGTCAAAACCGGTGTTTAAATATTGGATCAAGCTACATGTACCTAATTTTCTACATACAGGGGGTCGCCACTTGTCGATTCGATAAAAGATTATGTAGAAAATTATGTAGAACAAGAATAATCCTTAAATATTACAGAAGGGACATTTATTCACACATGGAAACCAATACAGATGAAAATAAAAACCCGAACAAGAATTGGAACTGAAACTGAACTGAGTTATTTACCTATGGGGGCATCGATCTTCATGACCAAAGGGGCAATCTTCTGGCACAATTTTAGACAGATAAAGTAGATACCATACCCATACTTCTGTCCAATCATAATTTCGATGTTACAAGAGTCCGTTCCTAGAACAATAGTACCATGTCCCATTATGCTATTTACAGGTTAGAAAACTACATATAAACTAAATCTGAAGCACAATGGCATTAATCCATCCATCCATCCATCAGTTGACCAAGAAATTCAATTTTTTACTCATTTTGACCATTTAATTGAAGGGGAAAATGGTAACCTTATAATGTTAACATAAAATAATTAAAAAAGGGAAAAAGATTCTTCTTCCTCTCACCCCACCCAAAATGGGTTGAAGTGAATGAAGAATGCCATTGTTGGAGATTGGAGATGTATTTGGCGGTGGCCGACGGGTGGCGCCGTGGCAATAGCGGTGGCGGTGATTGTGGCTGCTTTATTGGGGGTTTGGTTTCAGGGGTGGGGTGGATTGTGGGTAGAAGATCTTCTATTTCTTTTCTCATTTCTTTTTTCATTTTAATTATATTTACGTGATAATTATAAAGTTACATACTTTTCCTTTTAAAATTAATCAAAATTGATCAAAATTAGACGAAATTTGTCAATTACAGATGGATGTCGAATTACATTCACGACACGTCCATCTAACGGTTATTAGAGGTTTGGTACCTCATGTGCCAAAAGGCTTGGGTATATTCAACCAAGTTTTGAAATGTTAAGAACCCCAAATGCTATTGTCCCTATATTTTATTTCTTCTATTTGTACGAGATATTTGGAAGATAATTTATTAGTTCACGATTTTTTTTTAAAAAAATGTTATGGATAGAAGTTCTGGTTCAATTTCAGTAATAAGTAGATCTGAATAGTTCCATTTACGAAATGTCTAAAGTGTAGTTGGTGATTCGAGTATTTAAATACTTGGACCAACCCACCCAATGCCCAAACCTACTAATAAGTAAAAGTGGCTTTACTCTATAGTTGTTTCCACTAGATTTAGTAGAGAGTAATAAGACAAATTTATTTATTTCCCTTGTATTTTCACATTTATTTAATATCAAATATAATTATAGAGGAAAAAAAGTTTGGTGTCGGCCGGGTCTTTCCCTGTTCTTCTGTTCCCTCCACGAGAAAGACGCACATAAGAGGTATTGATTAGTCTCCCTCTGAGCCTCCGAGATTTGATGTAGAATTCAAATCACCTTAGGTGTCTTTGCCGGTGATCATTTGGTGGTCGAGCATTTTTTGGAACTCGTTTTTTATTATACATTTTGTGAAATTCACAACTTTTATCAACTTTTTAACCACATGTTTTATCAACTTTTATCAAAATCTACTAAAAATCTAATTTTAATCCAACCAGATAGGGTACTAGACTTGATTTCAGCTGGTGAGGTCTGTGCAAGACAAAGGGATGAGATGATCGAAGCCTTGGAAGTTGTTGACATGGGCGGACCTTGTATTCATGTTCAGATAAGAACAGATACAACCATGCCTCTAAAACGTGGCATTAGTATTTTTGTAGAAGCTTTAGAAACTAAAATTGATCTTTTAAGTCAATATGAAAGATTACAAGCATTTTGTTTTGCTTGTGGCTTAAATTGACAGGTAAAATACCCAAAGTGACACACTATGTTCCAACTTGTCGTTAAACTTTAAAATGTTTTCGACTTGCTAGTGAATTTATAAAAATCTATCACATCTGTCACTTTGTCATTCGTTGATTGAAAAGTTAATGAACTTGAGACATGACAAACAAAATTTCACATGTGACATGGGTTAGACGTTAGTTGTGTCATGTCACCAAAAACCCGAGTGACGTAAAATAATTTAAGCTTAAAATCTGCTTAGTTAATTAAAAACGAAAAAAATATATAAAGAAAATAAATTCTGGAAGTAACACCCAGTAGTTAGATTCACAAACCTCAAACCCACCAATTATAACCTAGGATTCTTCGTCCTTCAATTGGATTTGAGTAATGAAATGGTACTCCCAAATCAACCCAAATACGTGTGGGAGCATGTAAGGATGGCATCACACTTTGCGTGGAAACTGGAGTGCTCCAATATCAATTTGCTGTGAAAAGATAAGAGATTAAGATGCAATATAAAATAATTGATCACACGAACACAAGAATAACTGAGGAAATGAACATCACATTGTCCAACACGTACAAACACAACAAAGATTAACAATAAAAATTGAAAAATAGTAGTATTGATATAATTGAAAAGTGTATACATTGATCCCAATTTTAAAATTATTTAGAGTCATCTTATTTTGCTAGGAAAGCGTTCTTAGTTCAGTTAAGTAAAACGTTGGTCTCCAAAACTCGATATCTTAGTTCAAATCCTACGGAACGTGATTTTTTCTTCATAGATCGAGTTAGACTGAAAATAGATTCAGTCACTTACACAACAATCAGAATTTGACATCCCGTGAATTAAAGAAGGAGGTCAATCAAAAAAAGAAATTGGAAATTTATTTAGTTGAATCATTTTTGGATGAATCTTTGCAATTATAGTACAGTAAATGTGCCCTTGACTCCACAAACACTGTACATCGTGTAAAGATTGCATTTTTTCTTCATTGTAGAATGAGACTGAAGACTGTGATTACTTAACCAAAACTAGCCAAAAGCCCACTTGAATCAACACACAATTGAATATAATCAGCTGAGAATCAATAACCCTAGTTGGTACTTCTTTAATTGAACGAAAATTAGACTGAACAATGAATTAAAATAGAAATAAGGAGGGAGAATTTCAGAGAATCATTGGAGAAGAAGAAGCAATGAAACCTGACAAATTTTCCAACTGAATTCTCTTGCTTGCTTCCGTTCGTTAAAATAGTGAAAGTATGTGTTTGGTCTAAAAGCGTGATTACACTTTTAAGAATTTTAAAGTAAGTAAAACGATGCCGTTTGGATCTCTTTTTGAAAAGCTGTTAATTCCAGTGGCTTCTTGCTTTCTTCCTTCCCGGTCTGTTGGTAAGCTTTGTCCCTCTTCATTACATACTTCCCCCTCAATTCGACCTTGTCTCCAAGGTTGAAAACAAGGATACATCTCTTGAAATCTTGGTAATCCAGCTCTGTAAAACTGCTAGTGGTTCAATGTGATTCTTCTCCTATTCTCCACCTTCCGGAATCAGCAAAATATAAACTCCTTATCTCCTTTTTTTTCCTTAAGTAACGACACATGGAATACGGGGTGTATCTTAGAAGTAGTGGGCAGATTCAGTTCATAGGCCACCTGTCCAATCTTCTTGGTGATCTGGTAAAGACCATAGTATTTGGCAGCTAAATTTTTTTATTGATCCTTGCCAGTTGCCATGACTGATTGCTGTTTACCCGATCTCCCACCTGAAATCCCCTTTCTATTCTGTGTTGATCAGCATAAAATTTCATCATTGCTTTGGCTTGAGCCAAATGTTCAGCAGCAGATCCAATTGATATCTCTCTTGCACCAGCTCTTCTACTGGAGCCACATTGGTTTGCTAATAATGTCCCAATGCCAATTGTGGTGGCTTAATGCCATATAAGGCTTCAAAAGGGCTCGTTTTTATTGCTATGTGATGAATGGTATTGTACCACCATTCACCAATGATAACCAACTAACCCATCGCCTAGGCTGATGAAATGTCATGCACCTCACATACATCTCCAAGCACTGGTTGGGCCTTTCAGTCTGCCCATCTGTTTGTGGGTGGTATGCAGAGCTTAAATGAAATTCAGTGCCCTAAATTTGAACAACTCCTGCCAAAATCCACTGGTCAAAACCTTACTCCTGTCTGATGCATCCCATGTAGTTTTTAAACGTTGTCTAGGAAGATGTTGCCCACAGTAACTGCAGAAAAAGGGTGTGATAGAGCCATTAAATGCCCACATTTCGTAAACCAATCTAATACTACAAGTATCACAGTCTTTGCCTTTGAAGAAGATAACTATTCAATGAAATTCATGGACTGGTGGCTCCATGAATATTGCGGCTCGGGTAGTGGTTGCAGCCGTCCAGGATGGTGAACACGTTCTCACCTTTGGCATTTATCACAATGAAGTACTTCCCTTTATATTTCCTTAATCATTCCAGGCCAATAGAAATGTTGCTTAGCTCTATAGATTTGATTCCTCCCTCCTGGAGAGTGCATCAACTACAATGTTTTATTTTATTTTATACATTGTTTCATAGCAATGCACGCCTTAACTTATTAACTAAAAATATTTTCATCTGCGTTTTCCATTTATGTTAAATGCAACCTATCGAAATTGTAATGGATCCGGATCGCCCTTTTTATTTTTGAACTTATAAAAAAAAACATAATTTAATCAAACGCAATTTAAGTTGATTTTAGCTCACTTAGACGATAGAGATGCTTATGGTCCCTGCCACAACTCTTAATCTTTGTTTTATTTTTATTTTTAAATTAATTTTTTTCAAAAAAGAAATAAACAAAATGGGACAAGAAGACAAAAGATGGTAATTAAGCTTTATTACATCTAAAATTATTACCGTTACAATCTTCAGAATTAGGCAACTAAGCAATATTACCGTTAAGATTAAGATTTTCAGAATCAGCACAAAATCATTCTTACGCCTTATTACCGTTAAAATTCAAACGTAGCACCCATCTCTCCCTCCGAAAACACACTCTGAATCTCTATTGAACTCTTTCTTGTCTTCAAACTTCAAAGTAACAACGCATCGATCAAGATTTTCTCTCCCTTTTCAGCCATGAAAACGTCTGACAACAATCTGGAGAAGAAAACAAAGGGTCGGCGAAAGATCGAAATCCGAAAAATCGACAATAGAAACAGTCTACAAGTTACCTTCTCCAAGAGGCGAACAGGTCTTTTCAAAAAGGCCGCAGAAACGAGCCTATTGTGCGGCGCAAATATTGCAATTCTCATCCAATCTCCAGGGAACAAGTTTTTCACTTTTGGCGAACCCTCCGTGGAATCCATTCTAAATCGGTACCAATTTCTTGATGATTCCTTTTCAATTGAGCCGAACCCGACTGCCCACAATCTTGTGATTGAAGAAACAAGTGAAAATCGTGAGGCAACGACGGAATTTTGGTGGGAGAATGAAAACTTGGAAAATATGGAGTTTGGGGAACTTGAAGCATTTGAAGAGAAATTGAACGGACTAAGAGATGACTTTTGAATCAAGTAGGTGAGAAGGATGAACAAATTGCTTCAGTTTCTTGTTCGATGATTCCACTTCCACGGGATTAGATTTTAGATTTTTGAATGCTGTCTGATGTCAACACAGGTTGACAACTTAACCATTCATTTGTCTTTTTCGGACTCTATTTTTCATGGAAAGTTTTGATTGATTTAGCATAAATTCTTTGTTATTTTTCCTGTTTTTTTTATTGGAATTATTGAAGTTCATTAGCGTAATTTGTCCTCTCGCTTCGACCATGAAAATCGCGTAGAGTCAAGGATAAATATAATTGACTTTTGATTACACAGGGGGCGTATAAAGTTCTGGTGTGAATGATGATAATGGTTTGTGTATTCTTAAAACAGTTTTCGATTCAGAAATAAGTTACGGATTTTGTGATGATTTTTGTATTTTCTTGTTATACATTCTCCTAAAATCTGTCAGCAAGGAATTTGCAAAAAGGACATCTTTTTGTGTGTTCTGTGCTTTCTCGATGATTACCGAATATGCAAGAGGCATTAATTGATAAAAGTTATCAGTCGATGAACATACAAGCAGCAGACGGAATTTGCCCAATTGTAGTGAATGATAAGTTATCCAATTTCAGATGAGAGCGCCTTGACGTTGATGGGATTTATAACATGCTCACGAGCCTTATCGAGTATGCAAGCAATAGCATGTGGACAAGGAATCCTTGATAAGTCACATATTTAGCATGCACATGTTCTTTTCCCCAAATCTACACATTCTCCCTACGAATATTCAACGCTCTGTTCCATCCCAAGATATCCAACAATGTCACTGAAGTGTTTAATACAGTTGCAAAAAACATTTGTGATTGTTTATTATGTACCACGACAAATAATAGCATGACAAGAAAGTTTGCCACAATAACTGACCATTACAAAAGTGATGTAGCGAAGATAAGCAAGACACAAGCACAAGATCGATAATGTTAGTTGATTCACAATAAGAATACTGACTGAATATTGGATCAATTTTAAGGAGAAACACTGCAGAACACAATGTTTATTCAATTAGAAGTAATCTATAGGAACAATTTCAAAGTATTTGGGTAATATTTGTTCATATGCACAAGCTAATTTTTAAGATCTAAGTGCATTTTGAGTACTCGACTAAATTAGACACGATCTGTCAAGTACTACTCAACTTCACAAGAAAACATGTGACGAATGTTCAAACATCTGACTTTTATTTAACAAGCCTTGCTATTGCTCACAACCTTCTGTGCTTCCTCACAAAGTTTGTTGTATTCATCGCAATTGCAGTCGAACAAATATGGATTCCGGCCAAGCACGATGCTATAATAAACAAAAGGGCAGCTTTCCACTGCCTTCCGGATACAAGAATTGCAAATGCTGTTGATACAAGTGCAGCCACTGTGAGGGAGTTTTTCCAAACTCGAAAAGCATTCACGGCACTCCAGCATCCCTTGCAGTGAATAACATGCTGGAAATATCTGTTAATATATAATTATAAATAAATTTGTGTTAAGGATTCTATTAGAGCAAAAGGTCCTATGTTCAAGTCTTGACACCACTCGTTTTTAGCTTTTGATACAATAATGAATTCAGCTGGACACTTGTTAGAGCACATTAAAGATATTAAATATAAAAATAAGTGTTCCCTCCATAACATCTTGAGCTGTTAGATGATCTAGAGGTTCAAGAAATACCTATTTCTGAAATTCGGCGCATGCATACTTCCGATCCCACCTTTTGCAGGTTGAGAAGCCGAGATAGTTCAGGAAAACCTGCCGGAGAATGTTCAACTACGGCCGGATCTTTTGGCAAGGAAATTGTGTCGTGTCCAAAATAGCAAGGCATTCCATGCCCAACTTTGTCCATCCATTTCCTATACTCAGCCACCCATGTGTCAGATGAGTTCAAATTGATATAGAGTTCTCTTGTGGGGACTTTTTCTTTCATCAGAGTCTGATTCTGGGAGCAAAGGAAACCCATGTCTTCGTCAAAAACATTACACGCGTTCTGATGCCAGTACCGCTTAAAGACATAATTTAAACAAATAAGTTTGTCACACATCTCTAACTAATGTTTTAGAGAAGTTAGTTTATTATAGTACAAAAGCAAAGAGAAGTAAAAGCTTGTTTAGGAAGTGCTTTTAAGTGGTTTAAATTATACATCGATAGAACGAGTGGCGAATAAAAAGGTAGCACACTTGTGGATCCCTCAATATGTATGAATAAAGTGTTTATGAACCGTTTATAAACATGAGCTAAATATAGGCTGAGACTCAAGGTCACACATTTATACATAAAAAAATGTCACGTGTCAAGCCGTTGATAAAAACATAAATATGGGGTGCATGCTAGAGGTGTATTGAACACATAATTTGAACAAACAAGTTTACAGCTTTGCTAATAGATTTTAGTTTTAGATGTTTGCAATACCATTCTGGAATGAGTTTAAACAGCCATGATGGTTTCATTGTGCTTCCAAACCTCGAAATCACCATGGCTTTTCCCTGTCCTTCTGGTCAACAAAGCAATATCCATGAAAGGTAATGCTTCTCGCCACTCTTATCAACAGTTTCTTGGTGGTTCTGAATCGTACAAGGTGCTTCAAAATGCAAAAAGCATGGTATGTAGTTTGGAGTAAACTGGTCTTTTTCACTAACCCAAATGCCTGCAAATCCTCGATTCATTCTCTCAGTCACCTTGAAAAATAATACCGCAGCATCCTCCCTTTTTCAGTAATACCAGTCCTAGCTATCATGTGAAATAGGAATATGGGCAGGATTCATCAGGTTTTCTAAAAGGATTGAGTGACCATACTGGAGCTCATGGGTTGTTGAAATATCTCCAAATCCTTCTCTCTCAAAATTTTCAGAGAAGGGTATTTTCTTGGTACTTGGTGTCTTTTTATGAAACATCCATATCCATATAAGTCCTTGAGAGTCCCTTACTTCATATGATTTTGCACAAGCTGATTCTGGAATTTTTGTCCCTGCAGGAAGCTGTATATTTTGAGAAAGAAAATTAGACAGGCATTTCTTGATCCCATAAAAATATGAAAGTTCAACTGCAGTTTATGATTCATTAAACCTTGACATACATACCTGGGGTATTGTGACACATTTGCCATTGCCCTCAAATTACCAACCATGGTACAAACATTCTAGTTTTGCCCAACCTAAATGAAAATATGGTGAAGCTCCAATGTTAATTACTGCAATTGCAACACTTTCATGAAATTTAAAATGTTAGACAACCTCATCTAAAAATTTGAACTGCTTAAAATAGACATATTTACTAATTGAGATTTTGTATTCATTAGCTTCCATCATGTGTTGGTCAGAGGTTCATTTTTCATCTAAGGTCTAATAAGAGCACGATTTTCGTAAATAGGTCATAGTGAAAATTGATACCTAAAACTTCGTATACTCAACACTCTATTAAACTTAAACCACTTAATCTAAGGCCCTACTTTTTTGTTGGGTTGAGAAATACGATCAAAATTACACTAGACCGCTTTATTTAACCACTCATAAACGGTGCCACAAAAAAGGGTAAAAACTGGTGGAAAAAGAAAAACTCAGAAACAGGCCCCCAACTGTTTAAATATTATAGAAGAGACATTTATTTACACATGGAAACCAATACAAATTGGAAAATAAAAACCACAACAAGAATTGGAACTGGACTGAGTTATTTACCTATGGGGGCATCGATCTTCATAACACTGAAACTCCCACATTGCCATCTCTATATAAAACTACTTTCTTGTCAAAAACAGTGAGTCCCAAAGGGGCATCTTCTGGCACATTTTTAGTCAGATAAAGTGGATACCATTCTTCTGTCCAGTCATAATCCACCACCACTTCCTTTTGCCCCTTCACTTCTTCCTTATCAGATGGCTTAAAAGTACTTAACTTGATAAATACTTTTACTAGGATGGAAGTCGTAGTTTAACCTTTTGTGTAGAGATCCAAGCACATTTGAATTCGGAGTTTTTGATTTTGGGTTTATTAGTTTGGGAATGGAAAAGTGGTGTGAGATTATAGGGTTAGAAAAAAGTGGTTGCGGCAGGGAGGCAATGGGAGGTTGATGGCGGAGGATGAGGACGAGAGGAAGGGGTTGGTTAGAGCATTTGAAATGATGAAAATGTTGGGATAATTTTCAGAGACAAGGCAATGTGGGAGGGTGGTATGAACAATACTTATGATGTCCCTACTTGCTTTAATCCAATTTTGATGGGTATTAAATCTAAGTTAAAATTAACAATTAATTTTAATCAAAAATTTTATAAAATTCACAACGAAACTCACAATTTTTATTAAAATTTACTCTAAATTTTGATTTTAATCTCCACTAAACTGAGATTTAATGATATTTTAATGGAATAATTGTGTAGTTCAATTCTTTTAAAATAACTTTTGATCTTTAGTATCATTGATCCCAAGTATTTTGAATTAGTGGGACGAAAGGACCACGGGATGATTTTTGTCCAAAACTTCGTTAGTTGGCCAAAAAGTCAACGTTTGACCATAATTTGACCAATTTCAAAAAACTTAAATTGTCTTAGAGCTCGTTTGATACCGATTAAAATTTAATTAAAATTGAAAATATAGTCATTATTGAATCTCAATCTCTAATAAAAATCAACAATAACGACTAATTTTTCAATTTTAATCCGATTTTAACCAAACGGGCTCTTAATGTTGTATTAATTAAAAGAAAAAAGGATAATTTATACTAAAATTCTAAACCTTCCAAAATATGCAACAAAGATCCAAACCTACAATAAATGCACGTCAAAAGAACCCCTAATGATTTTTCATCAAAAAATCTATCAATTTAATAAAAAATATTCATATTTCCCGATTCATTCATGCAACCACTCAACACCTAACCTTTAATCCACCCAACCCCAACAATTAATATTTTAAACACGGCATCCCTTGATGAATGGTTGGTTTTACTGGCCTGTTTGAGCCACATTTTTTTTAAGAACGTATTTTGTAATAATAGATTAATGGAGAATGTATTATTGAAAAAAAAAAAAAAAAGGTTATGATGACCTCTTAATTATTACAATAATTTCAAGAGAAGTGGTTAAGCAACTAAAATTGGATACAACCAATATACGATATGACTAAACATTTTTGACATTGTGGACCTATGTAGTTGGGGTGTAGCTACCATTTTTACTTATTTTTTTCTTGTCTATAAAGGGTAATGACGGGGGGTATTTATAGATGATTTTCTATAGAAACATACAAAATACAAAATACTGCATCAAAAATTATTTGACTGCTTGACATTGTTCAAAGACAAACTACGATCCCCAGCTATCTCCAAACTAATCCTCGAAATCAAAATTTTCGTTATATTCATCTTCGTAACCGTAAGACATTGCATCATTATGATGACTGAATATAACATCATCTTCACCACAAGTGATCTGCTGTTGATCTTCATCTTCATCTTCATCTTCATCTTCATCTTCATTATAATTGCCCTCTTCAGATCTTTGCATTTTGGGTGTGGTAGCGTTTTCGTTATGTGAATTGTCATTTCTCCAAGAATCGAGTTTCAAATCGATATTGTTTGCCATTCCAGAACCTTGATCCTGAAATGATAATTAACAAAGTTATGGCAAACAAGAAATGCAAAAGAACCTTAATCTAGTTACATTTTTGTTTTACACGTTCTGACCCAACGAAAATGAAGCCAAAACATGAGCATAAAATACGAACCATATCATCATTTAGCAGTCTCAAAGCATCATAATTGATTCTCGAACTTCTCTTCTGCAAAAACAGGATTCGTGTCGACATCACATGTAAAATACAATACAAACATACTCCAGCTTGTAGGGAATGAAATCGTCATACAACAAGAACATGACAAATGACGAAAGACCATAAATTCCGTATTACCTTCGACCATGTCCTGAGTTTTACATCGTACTGTAGCAAACAGATAGAGAAAAAACAAAAACTCTCATTGAAGCCGAATTTATTACCTGCTGTTCCAATTTCTCGGTGGTTTTAACAGCTTTCCGTGCAGAGGTAGTTTTCTTAGTTTCTGGTTTTTGTTTCTTAACCTGAAATTTATCACCAATTTAGAGAGTGAAAATCTTACAGTGAGGGAAACATATGAAAAGGAATATTGAAATCTAAAGACAAGTCGCAATAGCATAAGCAGTCAATGTTCACATAAATATCGATAGAATGTAAGGGCCATGTCGATATTTCAACATCAGCTAAGAAAATGCTTAAAACAGGTTTTCTCATTACATTTCGTATAACAAGTATATAGGACGTGACATCGCTATACTTAAGTTGCATGGCATCGACAGAAAATGTAAACACAGGAATGCGAGGTGGAGGGAAGATAATATTATGGAGTCATGCACAGTAGTTTCTGGGAGAATTTTACTCACGTAGTGCTGCTAGATAACTTATTTCTGAGGAAATCTGGTTTCTCTCTTCAATTAATTTAGTTAAGACAATGGTGCAGCGATTACTGCCTCATTGAACATAATTTCATACGTTGGAATTAGCTAAGAATTAATTCATTTAAAAAATTAGTTTTGGAGGCAAAACTAAGTTCTTCAAGATACCTAAGTTTTGGAGGTGAAACTAGATATTTCCAAAAATAAATTCTCCAATCAAATCAATATGGACATATTTTTTCTTTAAATGTTATTAATAAATACGAAGGATCTATGCCAAAATCACAACCAAGAAATGGGATGCTTTAATTGCTATGGTTTAAAAGAAATATTGATAGCATATTGTGACTTAAAGAAGAGAATGTTATAATCTCGTCTCTATTTTGCACAATCTAAACTCATATTATATTTTATCACAAACTATAATACATTTCCCTGTCAACGACGAAAAAGATCAAACATCATGACAGCAGGACAAACATGTACAGTTCAATAATTCTAGAGCCTAAAACCTATGTGAAAGCTAGAAGCGTAGAATCTATAGATTGTATCCAAATGTGTCACATAAACACACATGCAGAGAGAGCGAGCATCCGAATAACATAACTCTCCACCCTAAACTCCTTGTAGAATAGAAATAAAATAAAATAATAAACAGACAAAAAACTAAGGAAATGGGAAAAAAATGCCCATACAGAGGAACAAGGTAAAAGAAGACAAAGCACAACCTAATTGAGCTAAAACAAGATGAAACGTAAGAAACCATTGAGGTGAAGCAAGGTGGTAAGATATGCCAATAACCTCAATAAAACCAATTATAGACTAAATTACTCTAAATGCAAGGCAAATCTTGAAGAGTATTAGTAAACAAGGCTATACCTTTACATGTTCTTTATTCATGGCTTCCCATAATATCCTCTTCAAATGCATCTCCTTTTTGTTGTTAAGATATCCAACAATCTGAAGAGCACAAAAAATTGCTTAAATGCATCTCCAACTCAGGGCTCTAGTGATAAATGCTTGATTCCCTTTCATATTTTGAATTATGCATCCTTTTCTTTTTTAAGATATGAAATTCTAATTGACTTATCAGCCGGTGAAAATGTTAGATATTATCAACTAACGAAAAAAATTCATTAACAGAGTTCAGCAAAGTACAGGACTAAAGAAGAAGCATTAGAAATTTCCAGGGTGCATAGAAGTTTTGATTAGTCAAACAAAAGTAAAGGAATTCTCATGGAGAGCATGAAAGTGAACTTAACATTATTAAAAAAAAAAAAAAAAAAACACTTGCAAGAACCATTGCCAGACTTTAAACGAAGAATGCATGTGAAACGACAAATCATATACCTCAGAATCATCAATATCGGAAAGACTTTCTGAACCATCGGATTTAGTTCTACTTCTTTTCTTGTACCTTTGTTTTTTACAAGAAGTATTCTTATTGAAGTCATGACGTACGGCTGCAGCATCTGAGACGTAAAGAAATTACATTAACTAAAACTTCCGCAGTACCCATTGTCTTAGCACAAAAAGTCCTGCATAAGGAATTTCGAACACACAACTCATGAGAACAATATTAAAGATTACCGCCAGATGCTCTCAGTTGCAACATTCCAGGTCGGGTAGCAATTCCACCTCTGCAGGAAGTTCCACCTTCCACTGTCTACAAAACAGATAATATAAATAAGAAATGTGAGATTTATAAGAACTGGGATCTATTTTATATGAGTTCTATTTGAATAAAACTTTTATCAGCATGATCTTACAGTTTGATATAAGAATAAAGTTTCCCACAAACCAACACTCAGCTGGTGAAGGAATCAGCTCTTGATATCATTTTTGAAAAGGAAATTTCCAAAACCCTCTTTTACTGAAAAATAAATAAATAAATAAAAAGGAGAAAAAAACTAAAAGATATTGAAAACGCCAATGTGACTGATCTTCAAGCAAATAAATAATTCGGGCATTTTGGCTAACCATTTTGAACAAAAAAGGGTAATGATTGTCTATATATTATGAAATAGTAATATAACGCGTAGAATACGCTGCAACAAGGGAATGTATCTGGTTTTTTCAATACTATCACAAGAACATATGTTTCTAATTGAATAATTAACATGTATACACTCATCCAATCTAAGCCATATTTAACAATTTCATACGCTGAAAATTCATGGAAATATACGAATTAAAGGGGAGAAAAAAAAAAGAAAAAAAGAAATTACGCGTACCGGTGGTTCCACAGGGTTTTTGGAACTTTGTGTAATCTCCATTGTTACAGATAAATTCCGCTGAAGTTTCAAGAGAATACGCGCAGATTATACGAGAGTATTGGAAGTGGAACCCTCGATGGGTTTATAAAGGTCTGGGTTTGATTTTGGATTGACCAAAGTACCCTTGACCTTGATTTTATTGGCTTGAAGATAAAATTAAAATTTGCTTCTTCTTCTTTTTTTTTCCTTCTTTTATAGGAGGTTTATCTTTAAAATTACTTTTCTAACCTTTATTGTCAGGATTTTGGTAATAGTCAGTCTTATTGCACATCTTATTATCAAGTTTTTGGTCATGCTGCAGATAAGTGCTTCAAGTTACATAGGTACCCGTCAAGCAACAAATTTGAAGGGAGTAATAGACCATAAGCATATCAATCCATTGCATGCTTGCCTCATGCATAGGAAATGGTGAATGACAAACTTTAGTTGTCCTCAAGTCAAAACAATATTCTCCGCTTATGGCCCTCCTTACTTTAGTAACTTAAGTATTTGACCCTCCTAAATCACCAAAATAAAATGTTAGACCCCATTCTCCAGTTTTAGTTAATTATCTCTTTTGAGTGAAATTAACCCTAATCGATTAAATTTATCCACAATATCTCTATGTTGAAGATAAGTGCTTCAAGTTACATAGGTACCCGTCAAGCAACAAATTTGAAGGGAGTAATAGACCATAAGCATATCAATCCATTGCATGCTTGCCTCATGCATAGGAAATGGTGAATGACAAACTTTAGTTGTCCTTAAGTCAAAACAATATTCTCTGCTTATGGCCCTCCTTAAACCAGCCACAAATTCTCAATATCCAACTCACTCAATAATGTTCAGATTATTGCTGCTTCTTCTTCCTCTGATGGAAGTATACATCAACTTTTAGGTATATCTTTGTGTATGTCTGTTCTTGAATCAAAATCCCCTAACATCTTAGAGATTCCTTGGATTTTAGACAGAGAGGCGACATATCATATGATTTGTTCAACCTCATTGGTCTCTTCTATTCACGCAGAAGTCTCTTACTCGATTGCTTTACCAAATGGTGACAATGTTCCTATTACTCATATAGGAACAGTGAACATTACAAACGCTTTGATCCTTCGAGATGTCCTTTGCGTGCCTAGTTTTTCTTACAATCTAATTTTTGCCAAGAAATTAACTCAAATGTTTAACTGCTGCCTAATTTCCTTCTCTCATTGTTGTTATATCTAGGACCTTTCAGTTTGGAGAACAATTGGCATGGGTGAAGTAAAGGAAGGGCTCTACTATATGAAGCGTGATGAGGTTTCTCATTCAGCTCGATCGAACTACTTGACCAAATTGAACATCCTGCCATCCACTTATGTTTCAGCTTCGGTGACTAATAATGCCCAAAGCTTCGATGTTTGACATTATAGATTATGGCATTATTCCTATTATGTTCTTAACATTGATGGTAATATTCAATTTTCCAAATCTTCTAATATCACACCTTGCTCTATATGTCCCATAGCTAAATTGCATAAACCACATTTCCCTGTAAGTACTCATAGAGCTGAAAATTGTTTTGAATTATTACATTGTGATATTTGGGGTCCTTGCAATGAGATTGACAGTGATGGTTTTAAATATTTTTTTACAATTGTGGATGATTTTAGTAGGTGTACTTGGGCAGCATATATGTTAAAACTGAAGTCTGATGCTACCGTTGCTCTTCAAAATTTTTGTGCTATGGTAGAGACACAATTTGAAACCGAAGTTAAGATTATTTGAACTAATAATGGTAGTGAATTCAACATGAGGGATTTTTATCTCAAAAAAGGGTATATACATCACAAAACTTGTGTTGAAACGCCACAACAAAACACCGTACTTGATAGAAAACACCGATGTATTCTTAACACAACTAGAGTTTTAAAATTGAATAATTCTGCTTGTACAACTTTAGGTTACAACAATGGATGACAACTTCTCACAATTGAGGTGAGGCCCACGATTATTTTTATCGCGGGCCCCACCCTCTTGTGAGAGGTTGTCATCCATTGTTGTAATCCAAGTGTTGTACATGTAGCATATCTCTTTAAAATTTCAAAGTGGAACTTCTCTAAGATATTGGAACCATTGTATCCTTACATATGTATATCTCATAGATAGGACACCCTCTTCCACATTGAATAACAAAAGTCCTTGTCAAATTCTCTTCAACAAAAGACCAGACTATCTACACCTCAAAGTTTTTGATTGCCTAGCATTTGCTACAACCATCGTCAATGGGAGCACAAATTCAATCCTAGAGCAAAAAGATGTATGTTTATAGGTTATCATTTTGGGATCAAAGGATATACCTTGTTAGACACTGAAACCAAGAAGATATTTGTTTCTAAAAATGTAGTCTTCTATGATAACATCTTTCATTTAAAAAATGAGAATTCCACCAGTAACACTCAATTACAACCAGACCAAAACAACATCGGCTTTACTCAAAACCCTATTCTCCACAATAAAACAGTTGTTGCCACGCCTATTCCAAATGACAGTCATGATCCACCACACATAAAATTTGGAAGATAATCCACAAACTTCTGACCATGATGAGTGTTCGCTAAAAATATACACCGCAAGTGCACGAGGTCGCGATCAAGTACTAAAATGGACTTGTTGCGTCCGAGTCGATCCCTCGAAGAGTGTTTCTTCCAATTACAAGAGAATTGATTCAATTTAACGATAAAGACACGGGCAATTAAACTCTTTGAAATTAGCATTGAAAAGAAAATGATTAACTTTAAACTAACAATTGCGAAAGTT
>CAIGRF010136442.1:0-12552 GCA_903798235.1 Fraxinus ornus
AAGATATCATGCAATGTTAGAGGAAATATCGATGCGAATTGGATATTTGACACAAATGACTCAAAGTCTACAATTGATTATATGTTTGCCATTGGAGGGGGAGTTGTGTCCTGAAAATCATCTAACCAACCTTGTATAGCTCGATCCACTATGTAATATGAGTTTATTACCTTAGATAAAATCGGAGAAGAAGCAGAATAACTAATTTTCTCAAGGATATACCGTGTTGGGAAAAACAGGTACCTACGATTAATATACATTCAATCGACAATTGCAATGGTACCAAATAGTATATATAATGGTAAATCTCAATATATTCATCGAAGACATAATACCATTAAACATTTGATTTCAAATGGTATAATCTCGATAAAATATTTTAAATCGATGGAAAACATAGCGTATCCTTTGACAAAATGACTTGCAAGAGATCAAGTATACCATCTTTTGAGAAAAATGGACTTAAAGCCTATCAATTGGAATCGCCATAGCAAAAATCCAATCTTTTAAATTGGAAATCACAAGATCTTGGCTCAATGGGACAATTAAGTTAAGAAAGATTTAGGGTAAAGCACTTACTCCCACTCCTACAAACCGAAAGTATAGAATAATACGTGTATAAAGATAAGTGTATACTTTTAATGATTCCTATATGTTGGAAATAGACAAGAGTGTAGGAGATCACCTATGTAATTGTGAAATGGGGCGGCTTCTACGAGAATTTGAGGCTTAAAATTCTCTTAAAGTATTTATAAAATCAAGAGTTGTTCAGGGCCAAAATGAACACAATCATGATAATCGAAGTGGTTAGATGAGCTATGGTGTTGGTACAATTGTTTTGATTTACACGAATGGTTGAATAGTTTAAGACATCACTTTTACCAATTAGCTTATTAAATTCGATTGTATTCAACTAAGGAAGGTTCAAAGTCACAAGCCACCTATCCTAATGCTATAGCTTGTCGTATGTATTCCTTTGTTAGAATCTGAGTAACTTGTTCTACTTATCGATTAGATCGTTGTGATGTCAAATGCAGTTATAGAAGAATGAGAAATTGTGGTCCAAAATTGGAAAGGAAATAGAGGAAAAAATTAGCTAAAAATTATCTAACTCTGCCATTCGCCTAGTGCTCGAGTGGTGAGGCTGTCGCTCAAGCGACAAACTCTCTGTTTTTGACGCTCGAGCATCGTAAGGGCAATAGGTGAGCAACAGCAAAAGCTGCAACCTTTGGCAAATGTTGCTGTGTTTTGAGGCATCTCTCTTCACTAACAACCTATTTCTTTCTATAAATTAGAACATTGGAATGTCCATTACTTCATCCAAATGATATGCAATCATATCATAATATAAAATTTCATCTTTTCTTAACCAAAACTCTGCATAAAAAACCCGTTTTCCATTTTATTCAAATGGAGTACAAAAACTTGTCTTTTGGTTCATTGTTCTTGTGTTTTGGAGTTCTACAAATACAAGAAGATAGTTGTTGTATAGTAGGAGTTGATTGCCATCATCCGTAGGTATTGTTGCGGGGCAAAATTGACTTAAGGACAAAGATTTCAACTCTTGCTTCGACTTTGTATCCATTTCTCTTGGTGTTACTTTGTCATATTCATTGACATTTTTCGTTGGTATTTTATTACTCATTTCTTTGTAGTTACTCTGTCCAGTTTTGGTAAAATTAGTAAGTTCAATTTTTTATTTTAAATTCATCACTCAAATCCATTTTTCATCAACATGAAGTTCATTGTACCAAGTACGAGTGCTTATTTGAGATCATATATTGCTTTCTTGGGGGTGTTTGACACAGTGAGATTGATTGTGATCGATGAATCCAAGAGACTAACACATAGAAATCATCAATGAGAGTGTCATATAAGAGGAAATTATAAAAATTGTAGGATTTTGTGACCCAAATCCAGTCCAAATTGGGTCTAGGGTTTCATGTTTTGGAGTATTGGGCTTGAAGATGTCAAAATAGGGTCCAAGAAGGAAAAATAAGGATTGATGGTACTGGACGAACGCTCGAACTATCATGTTTATACTACGACAACTCTTTGTCAATGGATCTGCAATTTAATAACTTTTGGGAATTCGTTCTTTCTTTACGTCATCTCATTGTATTATCTTTCCTATGAGATAATACCGCCTTAACATATGTTCAGATCATCGATGAGACCTTAGTTCCTTCGTTTGCACGATGGCTTCATTGTTATCACAAGCAGAAGCAAGTGATCAACAATGTTAGGAACTACTCCAAGTTCATTAATGAACTTGCTGATCCAAACCACAACTTTTGTTGCTTTCTAAAGCAGTGATGTATAAGGCTTATATTATTGAATCAACGGTTATTTTCAATTTGGAACCTTTCCAACACACCGTTTAAGAGTAAACCAAAATCCTAATTGAGATATGCTATCATTCTAGTCTCACTAGAAGTTAGTATTAGTGTATCCATGAACTCTCAGTTCATTTTCTTCATATAAAATCTTCTCAAGATTTTATCTATACAGATCTGGATGAGTTAAGCAATCTTCTAGATCTATCTCTGTAGATCAAGTTACTTCTCACATATCTATTATGAAGAAATTATTTAACAACCATAATTTCAACAATTGAAATATAAAGACGTCGTTTCCTATTAATATGTCTCATACATATAATATTAGGAATGCGATGATGCTCCCACTATCTTCTTATAAACACACAATTCGTCTTCATTTTTGGTAAAATCAAACATTTTGACTTTTACATCAAATCGAAGATTTCAACTCCAAAAGGCTTGTTTCAATCCATATTGAACTTTTCTTATAAACTCATTTACAACCTATGAGTTCTAATCCATTAGGCGGATTGACCAAGGTCCAAACCTTGGTTACATTAAGTTCATATCGGATATCATAGCCTTATGCCATGTCAGCGAGTCAACACTTGACTTTGCTTATGCATAATTAGTAGGTTCATCATCCTCGATTAGTAATGCCAGATTAGTAATCATGGATTCTTACCTTCCAGAAGGTCGAATGATCCTACAAGATTTACATGGAGCTGTCGTGTCCTCAGGAGTCTCCACTTCCTGATCAAGAGTATGCTCCTCAACACGTTTGGGATCAGACTCATGTTATCTACTTGGTTAACTATATCTGTGAATCCTTGAACTCTTTCAAGATTTACTCTACTCCCACTGTCATCTCCTAGAATAAACATTTTCTCTAGAAGTGTGACATGTCTTGAGATGAACACCTTCTTCTCAACGGAATTATAGAATTGATATCCAATTGTCTATTGGATATCCCACAAATATATATTTATCGGATTTAGTTTCAAACTTATCCGATTCGATGCGCTTCACATAAGCGTCACGGCCTCAATCTTTCAAATGAGAAAAGCTGGGCCTTCATCCTTCCATAACTTATATGGAGTTTTGTTAACCGATTTAGATAGGACACGACTTAGTGTGTAGCACGTGGCAATCGGTGCATGACTTCAAAACAATTTTGAAGTGTTTTGCATGGCTTGTCCTTAGTTGCTCTATATCTAATAGTGCACGATTCCTCATTATAAATACACCATTATGTTGCAATGTATGTAGAGGAATTCACTGCGAGAGAATCACATTCTCTTTTAGATAATCTAAAATCCTACATTTTAGGTATTCTCCACATCGATCAAATCTTAGTGTGAGAATTTATTTACCTATTTATTTCTCAATTTCTAGTTTGAATCACTTGAACATTTCAAGAGTTTCATACTTGAATTTCATCAAATATACATGACCATTTCTGAAATAGCCGTCTAGTAAATGCGATGAGATAAGAGAAACTTTATCTAACAGTAATTGACATGTGTCCATATACATCGCTATGTATTAGACTCAGTAATTACGCAGATCTTTCTCCTTTTCAAGTAAAAGGAGATTTGGTCATAGTGCATAACAAACACGTTTTGCATTCGTCAAATGATTCAAAATCATTTGACCCAAATATACATCTTCATGTAAGTTTGGAATTGCATTTTCGTTTATATGACCAAATCTGCAATGCCAGATATAGGTGTTATTCAGATTATCATTTTTATGCCTTTAAATTTCTATACTCATTATAGAATGCTCAATATTTAGAATATAAATGTCATTTTGTAATTTACCATATGAAGATCTTATCAAGATAAGAAGGAACAACAATTGTCCTTAACATTAAAATAATTCATGTCCAAACATGAAATTTATTTAATGCTCTTGGTAATGGTAAGAACAAAATATCATTTCTCTAATTCTAATATTAAGCCTAAAAGCAAAGGCAAGAAGTAGCTCCTACAGGCAATGCGGCAACCTTTGCTCATTTTCAACGTACAGGTCAACTTCTCCCTTTTTGCAGTGATCTACTTCTGTTTAGTTTCTGCATATTTATACAAATATGAGATCCATATCTAGTATCCAATACCCATGAAACTAATGAAGTAGATATAAGCCTTGCAATTTCCTTTCCAATGACCTATCATTCTAAAATGATGATAAGGGTCATTAGATTTGATATTGTCCTTATTCGCTTTAACTGTCTTAGTCATCTCGGTTGCTTTCCTAAAGCATCCTATAGACTTCTCTGGAGAAATCTCTGACTAAGGTTTGCCCACTACAATTATAGATATTGGGCTTACCAGTCTTAAGCAGTTCAGCAACTCAATAAGTGTGCATTCGAATTTATTCATGTTAAATTCATAATTAGTTATGAATAACTCTCTGGCAGAGATTGCAGAACCAAGTCATACTTAGTTCTTTGTTCATGACTGAACTCAATTGAGACAACTTCTCAATATAACGTCTTTAGCACACCAGCACTGGCCGAAGACTTTTCTACCATTATGCACTAGTATAGTTGCTAGGAAATCTCATATCTTTCCACACGTGATTGTTTATCATTCAACACTTTGAGATGAAAATCATGTGTTAGCATCTATACTCTTATGTTGCTTTTGTAACTCAGGTGACATAGTCGCAAACATCACATATGTCGCAGTGCTATTGTCAACACTGTGTTTATTATAGCAGCCACCTCTTCCTTTATCGAGTCATCAATAAGTGTCTCCGGAAAGGACTACTCAAGGACATAATCAATTTTCATGCCTGAGAACAATTCTCAGATTGCGGTGCCAATCAAGAAAATTTGGTTTGGTTGTGGCATCCAGTATGCCTCTCAAATACATATGGTTACTCAGGATTCAATAAATGTAAACGACGAAAAGTAAGAAAATTATATATACAATGCATCAATTAATTTAACATGGTCTTTTATTAAATTAATTTCGCTCCCACTGTTTAACTCAAATTTATGACCCTCTCACATAAATTTATGGAATCCATACTTGATTCCCAGTGGGCTGGGATCCCATTTGTTATATTAAAACCTTGAGTGTACTCAACAAGCCTTAATAAAACATTTGGGTAGATACTATTATCAATTGTATCTCCATACAACTCCCAGATCATTAAGCTGACAACTCTTTGTCTTCACACATCTTATGTGTTAGCTTAACATGCTTCTAAAATTTATCTCCTTGAGTGTACTCAACAAAAGATAAGTTTTAGTTAAGTCAAACCCATCATTCAGAAATATCTAATATTTCATAGTGTCAAACATATCCCTAATAGACCAGCCTTGAGTGTACTCAACAAGCTGAGATCGATTTAGGACTCTCGTTTTTCACTATAATGATGGAAAGCGAATATAAATGTGACTTAATATTTTAACATGCCTCTAAAATTTATCTCCTTGAGTGTACTCAACAAAAGATAAATTTTAGTTAAGTCAAACCCATCATTCAGAAATATCTAATATTTCATAGTGTCAAACATATCCATAATAGACCAGCCTTGAGTGTACTCAACAAGCTGAGATCGATTTAGGATTCTCGTTTTTCACTATAATGATGGAAGGCGAATAAGAAACCGACTTAATATTTTTAACGAGGGGTTTTGCATGCAAAGGTCTCATCGTAATAATTATATATATTTTATTATACATCTAACATGCAAATAAACATACATATAATAGTGTGGACGATTATGGACTTATACTATCTAGTCTTCCCGAGCCATAAGGAAGACTAGTTGGTCAGTTCCTAGGGGGTATAGCATTGATTCATACAATGCTCCATCTCTATGGTCTCCTCCTCTTCTTGTATCTTCAATTGGTCCAGCTGCAACTTGTATCCTATACTAGTTGGCACGCAGGCCTAAATAATAATGGACGCGCAGGCCCAAAACAATTACAATAATAACGGACTCGCAGGTCCAAAATTAATTTAAGAGCTCGCAGGCCCATAAAACAACAAGAATTAAATAAACCATTCAACACATCCACATGGTCGAGTCCATAATCATCCACTAGTAAAACATTCATCATATAAATGCATTCCTATATAATATCTAATATTATATGCAAACATGTTTCAAGTTTCTAGCAATTAAAGTCGTCTAAACTAATTTAGACAAATGGATCGGAACAATTAAATAATCAATTAATCAAATTAATCAATTAATTTAATTAGCGGGCTTATTTAATTAAAATCAAATTTCAATTAAATATACCAAATTAGAATCTCATTCTAATTCCACTATTACACGGCGGAACTATTTAATTAAAATCAAATTTTAATCAAATATCAAATTAGAGTCCAACTCTAATTCTAAGATTTAAGGCGGTTGAATTTAATTAAAATCAAATTTTAATTAAATACAAAAATTAGAGTCAAACTCTAATTCCAAGATATTAGGGCAAACTAATTTAATTAAAATCGAATTTTAATTAAATACCAAACTAGAGTCTAACTCTAATTTCAATAAAAAATTTAGGGCAAGACAATTTAATTAAAATCAAATTTCAATTAAATGTCAAATTAGAGTCTAACTCTAAATTCAAGAATATATTAGGGTGAGATAATTTAATTAAAATCAAATTTTAATTAAATATTAGATTAAAGTCCAACTTTAATTTAAATTGAATTAACATTTTAATTTAGGATAAAACTCCTAAATAAAATAAAATTCAATTTAGGGTCAAGTTTAATATTTAAGTTAAAATCTAATTTTAACGAAAATATAAAAGGTCGTCAATTTTAAATAAAATTTTAAACGGGTCAAAATTGATAATATGGGTCAAAACCCATTTGAAAATCAAATTTAAAATCATTTTAAAATTTAAATTCAAAACTCATTTTGAAAATTGCAAAGTTGACCCCTGGTTTAAAATTAAAAAGCAGCCCTTCAATTTCCAGAATTGCATGACATGCCCTTTTCTAATAATTGCAAATTGACCCTAGAATCATAATTACAGACGGGGGCTTGCAATTTCATAAATTGCAACACAAGCCCCCGTCCCCAAATCTCACCCCGACTGAAAACCCTAGGAAATCGTCGCCTCTCTTCTCGGTTTCGGCAACGGAAGCCTCACCCGGCCACTGGAAATCGGTGGTGCAACAACGGTGCACCACCGGGGTACTGCTGCAGCGCCTTGCGCTGCTGCGTTTCCAGCAGCGGCGGTGAGCGCCGCTGCAGCAGCAGCGATGGTCGCTGCTGCAACACGCAACCGACCATCGCTGCTGCTACTGGGTCGTGAGGCCACTCCTGCTGCCTGGCCCGGTGGTGTCGCCGCCGGGTCCGGCCGCCAATGTCCCTCCCTTTTTTTTTTTGACCGGTTTTTCAGATCCAATTATTAACCAAAAATTACTTTCGTTTTCAAAACAGATTTTGAAAGTTGAAAAATAATTTTCTAAATCGCTAGAAACAAGAAAAATTAAACAATCAACTTTTGATTGTTCAAACATGCAAAAACAATTTCTAACAAACACAAAGTAGGCTCTGATACCACTGTTGGGAATCTACTTATGCATGCGCAGCGGAATTAAAAGATTTTCGATTCCCAAACACAGGATTCACATTGTGTTTAGATAGAAACTGTGATAGAAATAATACCTGTGATGAATTCTGCAAACTCTTTTGCTGATTCACGAACTCCAATGCTTTTCTTGAACTTGAAAAATCACGAACTGCAATCCAAGCTGTCCAATTGTCCAGCCTCCAATGGTGATCCACACAGAGAACAAGAATGACGGCTAGGGTTTCTTTTCTTGTGCTAGCAAGAATAATAAATAATCCATAACCTTTTTCAAACCCTAGGAGCCTATTAATGTAAGTCCAAGTGGGCTCGGCCCGTCTCTTAAACTAAACCCGGTCCAATATTTAATTAATCAAATTAATTAAATCTGGTCCATGAATTAATTAATCCAATTAATTAATTCGGGCCTTTTAATAAGCAACCCAATTAATTAATTATCCAACACTTGTCAATTAATTAATTGGTAAATCTCATTCTTCTGATTCTCTTTTGTGTGTGACCCATTAGGTTCCCGATCACGATGTCTAACGACATGAATTATTATTTTGATCTAATCAAAATTGATAAATTAAAATACCCATTTTATTTTATCATTAATTCACATTCGTCGTCCCAGATTGACATCTAGCAATGTGTCAGGGCAATACATGTGACGGGAAATGTCATGTGGTATGACAAAATCAAACTTGTTCGTTTACCGTGAAACTATAATCCTTTCGTCAATATGATCCGATCAATTATGAGATATGGATATGTGTCAATCTCAATTATCGATCATGTCTTTTATCCTACTGTTAAGTCAATGTAAGTCGAAAACTCCTTTTCGACTTATGAGTTCACCTTGGCCAAGGATTTCATTATCAACTTAACTGGATGAAATGTAGATCATAATCTCTTACTATCTAAGAGTGACGAATCCTCTATTGATCATTCACAACCTTCATACGATTCTTGACATACCCGAACGATGCCGTATTAGCGACCCTTGACAGAGCAACATCCGACATCACCAAAGCATGACTGTCCTCATATAAGGCACTATGATGACCTCAAGTCAAAGGACCAATTCCACTACCGAACGTTAGAGATTAACCACTGACACTCAGATAGTGTTCCATGTGGAATCTCTCAGCGGGTCTCCAATGTTTTGTTCTATAACAAAACATTCACGTGTTCATTCAAGTGTCTCCACACTTTAGCTTGTGAGATCAACTACTTACTTCATAAGTAAGAAATGCCACACGTGATGGTCTATCCGTAATAACGATATCCGTATCTCGTTATTACATACGACCACGGACGATTTAAGATTCAATCATATGTGATTTGTATCTCACAATCACAACTCCTTGTGATTAACAAATCGTCAAGACTTGAATCTACGGATTCTATTATTTAATTAATTAAAATATTAATTCGATTAAATAATAGATGTTGCCATAAATATGCATCGGTTATATACATTAAAAGTGCTTATGTCCAAAGTTGATTGGACATAGGGCATAACGCTTACATGCACAACCAATGTTTATAAACTAACATTCTATAGCACTTCATAATTTTTTGTTTAAGGCTTGTTTATTTGCAATTTGCACAAGTGTTGGCATTTCCTTTACCTTTCATTGTTTTCCGAAGCATGGTGTTGAGCGGTTCACCTATGCTGATGCTTCTTTAACAACTTTTGTTGTTAAAGGCGTGTGCCACGCTTCCGGAGTACAAATGAAGTCCATCTTAGGAAGCGATTTAATTTAATATGAGGTATGATTTTTCTGAGCATGATGTTGAAGGGTTCACCTATGCTGAGGCTTCCTTAAAACTTTTGTTATTAAAGGCATGTGTAGCACTTCGCGAGTACGGTGGTGGTCCATCTTAGAATCCAGCTTTTCGTCGAAGTGCCAACGCTTTCCTATATATGGACAACTCGTCTATGCAGATGCTTTCCCTTTAACTTTTGTCAATAGGAGGTGCTTATTTTATTTATTTAATTATTATTTTTTTACGAACTTGTTTTAATAAAATTAAGAACAATTCCAACTTACTATAATTAATGATTCTCTTGAGCATGAGGTTGAACAACTCGCCCATGCTGAGGCTTCTTTAACAACTTTTGTTCTTAAAGGCACGTGATATACTTCGCGAGTAGGGAGGTTGTCTATTTTCGGATCAAACTATTCGTCGAAGTGCCCACGCTTCTCTGCATAGGGACGGTTCATCTATGCAGAGGTTCTTTACCAGTATGTCATCCACATATATATCTTTTCAATGAGGTCAGCGAGAATTTTGTTGATAAGTCTTTGATAGGTGGCCCCCGTATTTTTCAACCCAAAGGGCATGACCTTGTAGCAATAAAGACAAATGTCTGTTATGAAGGACATATGCTCTTCATCAGTTGGGAACATTGGGATCTGATTGTACCTGAAATATGTATCCATGAAGTTAAGAAGTTCATGTCTACCCGTTGAATCCACAAGTTAGTCTATCCAGGAAAATGGAAAGATGCCCTTGGGGAAAACTTGATTCAAATTCGAGAAATCCACAAGACTCTCCACTTGTTGTTGTATTTCCTGATCAGGACTTAGTTAGAGACCCACTTCGGATACATTGATTCCCGGATGAAATGATTGTCGACTAGCTTCTTAATTTGTCGTTTAAGGCTTCATATTTCTCCGACTTGAGAACTCTTATTTTCTGCATGTGAGCTATAACATTTAAATCAATTTTCAAGTGGTGGAAAGTGACTTTTGGGTCAATGCCAACTATGCCTCTATGCTTCCAAGTGAAGCCGTCTAAATTCTTTAGCATGAAGCTTTTCAGCTTCTCCTTGGCTTCTATTAGCAGATTTCTTAAAACCTACAGGTATTTGGAAGGGTCCTATGGATCTACTGGAAAGCTATCTAGTTCCTCTATAATGGCTGTTCGAGGCTCGCAATCGATGATATAAGAGTTCAACTCCTCCAAACTAGCCGCTTTTTCAACATCTCTCATTTCTTCTGGGGTATCTGCTCTTCACAGATAGCCTATCTTCAGAGGTATTTATAACTCCAAGGATTGAGGCATCCGTCATTTCGACGTCTTTCCTTTGTTTAGGGTTTCTTCCTTGTTTAGGGACGTCGTCTATGTCAATATCTGTGAGGATCAAATAATTTTTTGTTCGATTTTCCTCAAAGAATTCCAATAACATTCTCTCGCGCTCCTCTGATCACCTCTGACCGTGGCTATGCCATTCTCGATTGGGAACTTCATAGATAGATGGTGGATAGACGTAATGGCCCATAGTTTCTTCAAGGGGACTCCCCAGTACTCCGTGATAAACGGAGCGGTTGTCCACTACCAAAAATTGCATAAAATGATGAGCAGTCAAGGGTGTGGTCACCATCTCCATTGTTGGAGTGATCTTATCATTTGGGATGATGCTATCACCTATGAAGCCATACGAGGGGTATACATTGGGGTTAGGTCGTGATCAATCTCCATCTTATCATAGGTGGCCCTAAAGATGATGTTGACAGAGCTTCCATTATCCACTAGCAGTATTTTTAGGCCATTGCGTGCTACAATGACCATCACTTTTAGGGCGTCACGTTGTGGATAATGCACACCAGCTGCATTATCTTGAGTAAAGGTGATAGGTTGGACCCTTCTTTCAGCAGAGGCTTGGTTGTTGTCGACTAAGAAGCTGTTATTGGGAGGTCCTTTCCTTTCTTAGCATAGTTTCTTTGGGAGTTCCTAGATTCTCCCCCAACATATGGCTTCCAAAAATTTTGTCAATTTCTCTGATGGGCTCTTGGCCAGCATTTGTTAGAGAGCTTTTTCTTTGCCTTTGACCATCCCATAGGTCTCTCCATATCATTGTCTCTCCTTTCGGGAGCGTTATTTCTATTGGGGTGCCTCGGTTCAACATTCCCAGGCTACTGGGTCTGCAGAGGAGGAGTATCTCTTCAGAGGTGCCTCCTTCTCCCTTGATTGGTATTCTGAGGGTACCTTAAAATGTCCCTGCAGTTAGCCGATGTGGCTATATGAGTGACAGTATGTAAAATAGAGGGGCCCTTCATCCATATTTCTTAGTTCAGTGCCTTGTCCCTACCTTTTCCCATTTGGGAAAATCTTTGATAGGGTCTGTCCGAGTACTTTTCAGCACCAGGGTTCATTTCCTTGTACGATTAAGTGGGTACTGTGTTTAATGTTGCCGCAGCCAACGCTTGTCCAGGATTGAGAGAGGTCAACTGTCTAACCTGATGATCCATCAAATGTGAAGTTGTGCATCTTCCTCTTTACATTTGAGGAGGGAAGAGTCCGTGGTTAGCCCTGTTCCTATGTGATAAGTGGATTTTTACACACTTATTTAATACCAAAACAAGCTTATTATTGATTAAAATGAATAGATTTCTACTCACAATTGTGTAACAATTGCTTTTGTAGGTAAAAATCACCCAAAGGAAAGAGAACAAGACAAAAGAATGAAAAATGGTCAAAAGCGTACAAAAATGTGAAGTTTGGGACTAAGTAGCACAAGTGTCAAAAGTTGGAGGACATTGGAATGCAATTTATGGAGGGTAAAATTGAAAGAAAAGTCAAAATTCGAGGACCAAAATATCACTTATCAAAGCTGAGGGACTAACCATGCAAATTATCATGAGGACCTCCTGTGCAAATTTTGATTCC
>CAIGRF010136442.1:13373-26892 GCA_903798235.1 Fraxinus ornus
GTAATTAACTAAAATTGGAAGATCGGGTCTAACATCGGAATTAAGTAATCCGTTAATTGACATGTGGAGAGATTAATTAGGCGATGGTTAAGCGAAACCATGAATCCCAACCACGTTTTCCCCTAAAATTTCCAAGTATGTGTTTTTCTTATTTCATAGATTTTTAGTTTATTTATGCTTTTCAAATCTTATATTTTAATTGTGTGTGTCTCTTTTGATTGTTGGAATTAAATTGATTAAAATCGTGTAATCTAAAGTATCATTCCTCGAGAGATCGACAACCCGGACTCAAAAAGTCCACTTTATTACTTGTACGCGACCCGTGCACTTGCGGTATATTTTCAAGCGAACACTATGATTTCTTAATTTTCACCGATGATCTCACGCCTTACCATTTCTAGTAAGGCATCGTAGCGGTAGGGTCCCTGTTATGCACATCTCTCCAGAAAAGAGAGTTCATGTCGAATCCTCCCCTTAGGGTAGTTAGAGCCTCTCTATCTGTCACTTGCACACAGTAGGTCCTCTCATAGGTGAAGCGGGACAAGGTTCAGTGACTCACCCTGCTGTTGATGCACACAGTAGAAATGTCTTTTTGAAATTCGAATGTTTTATTCTGGCAATCTGATGTACCATATTTCAGCCGTTCCACTGAGGCTCTACACTTAATGGCTATAGTGGCTCCTCTTAGACTCATGTGAGTCTTGATGCTATTAAGATACTTCGCAATCACCTCTCCTATTGTACTTAGGAATTTTGGGAAGCGTGAAGTGGTTCAGCATAGGGGCATAATGGTGAATTGTCATCATCGTCGTAAGACCTTTGTGGTTCATCAGAATCCTCATCTTCCCTAAACTTAGTTTTCGAGGACGGATCGGGAGGTCCTACTTTAATTCTAGTATGCTCTCTCCTCTCAGGGGAGGATCTCGAGATACATTGTTGTAAATCGGTTCGTCTTATCTCTTGAACTAAAGAGGCTCCTGTTTTCTATTTCTATGCACATGAGGAGGTTGAGCCTGCCTATTTCTAGGCAGCCATGGGCTTAGCCTGTCGAAGACGCTTACGGACATCTGAGGCTAATCTTCTGGTTCGTAATTTAGAGGAAAGTTGAATGAAGCCTCATTGGGTCGTTCAGTGGCATAGTTGATGGATTTATCAACCTCAACCTCCATTTCCTAGGGGCTTCCATCCTAGTATAATGTTGGTATTCAGTTATTTGGCTTTAAACCTCTTCTTCACCGTGGTAGTATCCATATGATGGGTCGTGGAATACGTTTCCTGGGGCTGCATATGGAGGAATTGGGTATCCTCCTTCGCCCCGCATACTCATCAGCAGTTTATGCATCGCCATGTTCTGCTGAGTTATACTCCTCATATTAGCGGCCATTGTGGCCACCTCTCTAGTGAGTCTGGCTATTATTTTGGTTGTGCCCCTTGACCCACCTCGTCTGTACTGTTGATAAGGTCGAGGGCGGGCGATTGGGACGTCACGTGAATGTTCTCCTTCTTCAGGGCATTCCTTGGTCTTTCAAAGTGCATTTTAATCATTACTTGAACTCATGTTAACAAGCTTTTTCCTAACAAGATCGTCATTTTCTCAAGAATCAAACTGTGTCTAAGTCAAGTGATTTCTTTTTTTTTTTTTGGATTTTTCAACGGTTCTTTCTTCATGAATACCCCTTTTTTCAAAGGTTAGAAAATTTATTTCAAGTTACTTCCAACTGGCTTCTTCCCATGGGATTTTTGTGGTTAAAATGTGTGGTTTCCTACAGACGGTACCAATCTGTTGACCTCAAAAAATGTGATGCTGACATGGACAACAGATGCCGACCCACTTATGCCAACTCAAGCAAATTTCGGCGCATTTTGACTAGAGTACCGTAAGGAAGTGAGAAAAATGTGAACTTGAGAGATACTTCACGACGTGAGACACAAGTGTTCAAGCACCGACGGGGGTGAAACAAAGATGATTGCGCTAAAAATAATAACCAATTAAATGCTTATGATTATGCGCTAAAGATCAAGCTAATAAATATGGAACAAGCAAGACGATATATGGAGAATTTTTCTTCTTAAATGTGTTTGTTCGAAAAAATGCTTACAAGGTCGTTTAGTATTTGTTTTTAGATTTTCAAGATCCCCCCTTTTTTCATTTATAAAGACATTCTATATATAGTGGTTTGGCCAACGTGATATCCGTTAAATCAGAACCACGTAGCCTCATCTCCTTGACTAAAGCTTCGCATCACTGTCTGTCATACAATAAATACATTGACAACGAGTTAGCCGCCCTATACATTAGGCTGGTACACTAGACATTCTTCATTACAAATGCTACATCAATCATTTCTAAAGATTGTCTACAAATCTTGTAAGAGATAGTTTCAGATGAATTAAGGCCTCGGTTGGAGGAAGCTTTGTATCGATCTTCTGTGTGAAGAGTTTCGTCTTCTTCTTTGACTTCTTTAGGTAGTACTTCGGCTTAATAGGATGTGCTTCAGCCATTTAGGCAATTCTTCGGTACAATAGCTTCAGCAATTCATTTGATCTCTTTATGTTTGACCAATTGACTCTTTGTTGACTTTTCTTTCAACGTGAATTGATATATGGCGTTTTGACTTGGGTTTCGGTGGCGAGGAGTAACAGTTTTCTTGAAATGCAAAATTTACAGAAGTAATTTGATAAATTATACATCAATTGAAGCTGATATCGGTGCTATGAAACAAAAAGTGTTAATTTTGATCAAGCTAATATAAATCCATTTCTTATTCCTTGAATATTATCTTGTGGTTGGCTTTACATTGTTTTATAAGTAAATTTGTCTTCTCTTATAGATATAATCACCATTTCTCGACCAGCACAAAGAGTTCATAGTTAAATTCAAAGAAGAAATTTAATAAAAATATATTCTCCAATCCTCTTTAAAAAATGCAAATGAATGGCTAATAAAATAATATTTACTCAATTGATATATGTTGTATGAATTGCATCTGTTGACAATGCCATATAAACCAAAAAAAAACCTCGATATTGGGGTGGTATTGAATCTTGTTTTCTCTAAATAATAAACTATTGTAACTCTAAAAACTTTATCTACAAATTTTTAAAGTTCAACTAATATAGACAATAGCAAAAGCATTCTTTGATACCTTTTTCCCTTCCTTTCCCTAGAATCTATCCTTTTTCACATTTTTTAATTTGAAAAATTTCTGCGATTAGTCCCCAACCTTTAGGAGCTTCAATCCCCATTTGTAAGTTTCATTTGCTCATTTAGTCCCTTTTCACATATTTCATTAACATTAGCTTTATAGTTTCCTCACATGTATGCACGAGCTAGTTTTTGGATGATTAAGTTTTGTAGGACGACTAAGTTTGCACATAACCTAAGATTTCAAAAATAAACAATTTACTAATTTTCAATTCCAATAGATTTATTGTTTACATCAAAATGTCACTCTCTATGTTAGCTACAACTAGTTTGTCGATTGCCAATTATGGTAATACCATTGACTATTGGTGGGCCTCTCAAACAAACAAATTCTGTCTCCGCCACCAGTGGGTATTGGGGCCATGCAATAAGGGAGGTTGAGCCTCCCATGATATACTAGGGTTGAGAGCTACCTCTTGCTCCCCCAAGTACTAGTAGGAACTTCCATTGTGTTTTGAGCAAGCAAGAAATTAGATGAAACTTAATAGATTCACCACAAAATGCTTTTGTAGAAGGTCCTTTGTTAGACTCAACATCTTCACGAACACTTAAAGCATGCACAACAACAATTAACTTACCTGTTCTTATTTCCACCAAGTCTTTCCTTAGCAACTGAATATGACAGCATCACAAGCGATTGTAACAAAGCAACGTTACCGATAACCTCTGAATTTGATTGAGCTGTATTCTTCAACACGAACCCCAAACCGAATCCCAACGGTACTGTAGTAAACTGAATATCCACCACACTACTAAACTTTTGCTAACTACTCTTCACAGATTCTACACAGCTTTACAAGACGTATAATTGGAACTTTTTCCACCCCTTCAATATAGCACAGAACTTTTGTAAACTTTCAAAACTCCACCTTTCTATCAATACCAGTTACTCGACAAGGTGCGTTGTTTCTCATGTCCACGACACTTTTCAAAAATGTTTCATATGTTGACAAAAAACTCCGATCGAGACACATGAAAAGCACAATTTGAATCAAGAATTTAATCCTCATCCAGTTTGAAGTCTTTCTTTGGAAATAGCCAACATATCTCCATTACTCAAATAGCTCTAAGCGAAATCTACTTCACCTGTAGTTTTTGATTGCTTTCCCTTTTGATTTGTAGCCCAATTTCCTTTATTCTACAACTTGTTGCATTCCTCTTGATGTGTCATTTCTTCTTACAATAAAAGCAAACTTGATTCTGAAATTAGATTTCGACCTACCCCTTCCGTAAGCACCGTGAAAAACAAGGCATTCTCCATCTCTAGCCTCAAATTCAACCAGATGCTTCACTTCACATTTGAAAATAAAGCATCATACACATCTTCAACGATGGGAGTATCACGACTACACAAAATCGTGTCTCCAAATGATGTAAGCAAAGCAGGCAATGAACACAAAAGAATTAAGGTCAAATCTTCTTCATTATACTTTACCTCTAAAGTTTCCAAATCAACTATGATTTATTTAAAAATAGCTAGGTGATCTTCTAGAGATCCGTCTTCTGTCATGTAATGAGAATACAAACGATACTTTTGGTGCAATTTACTAGTTAAACTCTTAGTCACGCACAATTTCTCAAACTTCAACCATAATGCAGCTGTATTTTCTCCTTCAGAACATCTTGAAGAATATTATTCAAAATTTGAAGAGGAATTTGTGAAAGTGCCTTCCGATCTTTACGTTATTTCTCCACTGTTTCCAAGTTGTAGGCATCTTATCAAATCCAACACGCATCATCCAAATCCATTTGAGCGAATACTGCTCACATCTTCACATGCCACAACGAAAATTTAATGCTATGATAAAAAAATGGAATGTCATCAATAGCAAAAAAACCTCGAACAAATCAAACCAAAGATTTGATACCACTTGCTGGGACGAAACGAGGTTATACGTCCAATATGAAGCATTGATCACAATAACAATAACACAAGAAACACTAATTTAATTTGACAGAGGAATTGAAAATTTTATTCACTAATAATGGAGAGAGAAATTACATCAATATTGTGTTCTTACACAATTCTAACTTGTAATGCTCAATGAACTTGTAAGGAATAGTTTACTATTTATAGGGGTATATGTCAAACCCTAATAATAGTTCTAAAGATGAAAACAAGGTAAAAAAATGTGTGAAATAATCAAAACGAGAAAAATCCTGAGCAACCACGACACAAGCGCTAGGCAAGCGTCGGGCATGGCGCTCGAGCGTTACTCTAGCGTCAGTGAACGTTAGCATTCTATTGAAAATCCTATTTTCCTCCTTGAATCCTATTTTGACGTCTTCAAAATCCAATACACCAAACCACGCAACCTTGTTAGAATTTGGCATTGGCAGACCTAGGGGGGTCTTGGGCACTTTGGAGATTTTCTTTCCCCTTTCTATATAGTCTTGTTTGGTATCCGATTGAAATCTACATTTTAATCTAAATCAAAGTTAATAATTAATTTTAATAACATATTTTATGGATTTCATAACTATTTAGCTTTTATCAAATTTTACTAAAAAATTTATTTTAATCTCCATCAAACAAGGGTAAAATCAAAATAAAATTGAATCTCGATAACATGCTAATTTTAAAATTATCCGACGATTGTACGCTAATCGAATCTACAAATTGCTTATGTCATCTTAAAACTTATTTCGAGAACTACATTATGTGCATATCGAATAGTCCAAACAGATATCGAAAATAGTTAAAAATACGTCAAACGTGAGTTTTAAAGAAAGACGTCTAACTCGCACTTTTATTAAAAAAAAAAAATCAATTATTTCATTCATTGTTATTATAAACTACATTATGTGCATATCGAATAGTCCAAACAGATATCGAAAATAGTTAAAAATACGTCAAACGTGAGTTTTAAAGAAAGACGTCTAACCCGCACTTTTATTAAAAAAAAAATTCAATTATTTCATTCATAGTTATTATTTTTGCGATACAAATTTCTCAATGCAATTTTTATCATTTTATTAGGAAATTTTATATGGAATATGACATCAATTTTTTTTGAAATTTTACATCCAAAAAAAATCATATATCATGTAAATTTTTAGATATAAAATTACATGAGGCATGATTTTTTTAGACGTAAAATTTCTCTCAACTCCTTTGCAAATTCGATTATGCTCCCCTAACTTTAGAACTCTGCGTCCGCTCCTGAAATTTGGGTCACAAACCCAACACTTAAGTTACTTATAATCTTTTTATAATGTAAAAAGTAGTGAGTTACACCAAATATGTAAATAATAAGTGACTTCTAATTGTGAATGTGTAGACTATGACTTTTTTCTAATAAGTAATTTATAAAAAATAGAAACAGACAGATGCTAAATTTGAAAATTTACTCCCTATTGGGTACATATTAAGATTAAATATTTAAATTTTGATAAAAATGGGCTGAACCTGTGATTAAAAAAATATGTAGTTAAAAATTAAAAATTAAAAATTAATTTTATCTTAAATTTTAATTTAGATTTTGTTGGGATACAAACATGAGCTTAATCCTCGCAACTATCAGCATCCCCACTCCCACGATCCCACCACTCCATCCACTCAAATCCCAATACGCACAACCTCTCCCTGGTTCTGCCACATATAACCGGTACCTTGCTTTTGAGACACCCTTCTCTCTCTTTTCTAACAGATCCTGCAAAAACAGTACTTGCAGTCAATAGCCAGCCATTACTCTTCCAAGCAAAGTTGTGAAAAACAAAAGACCAAATATTTATAAGAGCAGATAAACCAAAGCTTCAGACCAAACTTGCCATGATGATTTCTGTTGTTTTCTTGCTTGCCCAACACAACTCTCGACTCTGTTTTTTCCCCCCTCACAGTCACTCCAATTTATGTTCTTAAAAAATATGTCCTTAATGGAACACTGAAGCTATGTCTTTTATGGAAGTTTTCAAGAAAATGAAGCGTTTAAGGCTATTTGAGCCCGGCATAGGGGTTCTTGGATTCTTTTTTGTCTCAGTTTGTATTATTATCTTTTGCTTATTTTTATTTGACTATAGAATTGAGCCTAAAGGGCTGAGATTTTCGATTCAGAATGACAGGTTTCTGTGGTTAAGATTTGATGGTGGGTACGGCAATCAGAGTCGAAAAAAGGCTGATATTTTGCCTGGAAATAATGATGTGTGTAATATGTTTGAAGGTGATTGGGTGTGGGATGAGAGTTATCCTTTATACCAATCTAAAGATTGCAGGTTAATGGATGAAGGCTTTAAGTGTACAGAGAATGGGAGGCCTGATTTCTTCTACACCAAATGGAGATGGCAACCCAAAAATTGCAACTTGCCAAGGTATTTTCTCCCATTAATTTTCCATTTTTTCAATTGGGATTTTGTATTTTTGGTTATTAAACATTGCAGACAATATTTTGGGTTGTTAATTTACACCTCGATTAATACTGATTAAGCTTTAAAGGGGAACCATCTCATCTAAACTTTTTGGTGATTTATTTACTGTGGTAAAGAAAAGCATTTGATGGTTGGAATTAAGCTCGACGTTACTCATATTAATAGGCTTTTAGTTTTGTCTATTAATCTAGTTGTGGATGCTATTTATCTTTGCAATAAAGATTGACTATGAGCACGTTCTACATAATATAGAAATGTAATATGTTGAGAGAATGGGAATTTATGTTTTATTGTGATTGCTACTCCACATACATTTTGTTCTGTTTCTAATGTTAACTCATAGTAGCTAAGATCGAGCTGTTCGTGTCAAGTACTTTCTTTTGCAATTATTCTAGATTATTGTTCTGCCTTGGCTTCTTAATAATTTTACTCTTGAATATGAACTTCTTTGGATTTGATTTGATGGAAATTTTAATTATTTGAGGAGCAATTTCTTAATTTGGAATGTTTTTTAATGTAATAAGGTTTTCCTAGGAACAAAATCAAAATAATCCTTTCATTTGCATTTGTTTTTCCTTTCTGGCACTCTTTACTGAAAGAGACGGGTTTAATCTAGTTTGACAAGTAAATGACTATGATATCTTTTCTCTGCACCTATAAAACAGCTTTGACGCGCAGATTATGCTAAAGAAACTGCGAAATAAACGTCTTGTGTTTGTGGGAGACTCGATAGGAAGAAATCAATGGGAGTCCCTCCTCTGTATGCTTTCTTCAGCTGTTTCCAACAAGGACTCGATAATCGAAATAAATGGAAGCCCCATTACCAAACATAAAGGTTTCTTGATTTTCAGATTTATAGAGTACAATTGCACCGTAGAATACTACAGGGCTCCATTTCTTGTATTGCAAAGTCGGCCTCCTGCCAATGTTCCGCCTGAGATTAAAACTACTCTGAAACTAGATCAAATGGATTGGAGTTCTTCCAAATGGATGATGCAGATGTGCTTGTTTTCAACACGGGACATTGGTGGAATCAAGAGAAGACTATTAGAGGGTAATTTCTTTACAGTGTTTTCTCATCTAGGTAATCCTATACTAAGAAGCATGGATTTAGATACGTAACTCTAATACCATATGATAGGGGTACAATGATACAACTTCTTAACAAAACTTAGGATATGATACGTGTGTATATTATAAAAAAATATTAAAACAGATGCATGACAATAAAATAAAATAAAATACTTTTCTTCAACATCACCACCGTTAGTTTCTTCATTATCATTAAAAATACCACTCCAACTCATCTAATGATTAATTGGCAATCTCAAGCAACCCAATACTTTCAAGAATATCAAAAGAGTTTCCGTCAATGTCCTATATTTTTGGATTTTCCTTTGAATAAAGATTTAATTTTCTTGATAAAAAACACAAATTGCTATGAATGAAAATTAATTTTCCAGTTCATTGTGGAGTTATTTTATTCCTTAAAGTAGGTGCTACTTGTTAATTATTAAATATTATGTATTTTCATTAATTTATTCATAATAACAATGCGTAAACCCAAAACTTTCCTTAATTTTTAACCAAACATTCTCCAAAAAATTACTATTCAAAACATCATTTTCCGTAATAATAGCCATCAAACAAGGGCTAAGTAAATTTTTTTTACCTATTGCCAATAATAATATAATGACCTTTAAAAAAGATTATAACCAATGAAACTCTTCTTCTCATGTGCCCTAAGGTGTTCGATAATATCGAAAATTTTGAAAATATAAAAACATAAAATAATTAAAAAATATGTATCTGGCATGTATCGTAGAGTGTTCAAGCATATCCAACCTTGGGTCTGTATCGGATATGGGTACGCAATAAGTTTACATGTGTCTTACTTCTTAGCTCCTGTATTTCCTCTCAAACCATGGATGAGTTGTTGGAGCATGTTTGGCTAAGCTTATAATGTTTACTTGTAAAGCAAATAAGTTAGTTTTAAAATAAATAAATCTTTTATCATAGAAACTGAGAAATAAGTATGTTATGTTGACACTAAATTACGAGTTTCTAAATAAGTTATGTTTTTACTTAATAGCTTGAAAAAATTGAAGTTATTTAAACATGTTTGTGAAGAAAAACCTTTTTAAAACTCAGCGAAGTATGCTCTACAGAGTCTGATATTGTGAAAGTTGCATGTATATAGTACTTGCATGCAACTAATGAACATCATGGACTTCTTTTGAAATTTGAATCCTTAATATGAAACTGGCATGTAACATGAGCTACTTTGTCTGTGAAAATGTTTATTGCAGGAGGGAAAATTGTTGTCATGTATCCATGATTTCATGTGTACCATTTTATGTTACCTTTTACGAGTTTTAATGGATTGTCAGGGGTTGTTTCTTCCAAGAGGGATCAGAGGTAAAGATGGAAATGAGAGTTGAAGATGCATATCGGAAGTCTTTAAAAACAGTGGTGGAGTGGATACACCGTGAACTGAATACAAACAAGACACAAGTCTTCTTTCGAACATATTCTCCTGTACATTTCAGGTCTAGCCCCTTTAATTTTTTGGCTTGTTTTACATTTATCTTCATAAGCGTTTATTTTTGGGGAAAACTATGATTTTTCTATAGATATTTTACATAACATATTTAAATGACAAAATATTAATATCATTTGTAAATTGTAAGGAAAAATAGGTGGGAAATACTGGCCTTTGGTGAGTCACGTAAAATGTTGTCTTGAAGCCATATTTAAAATGTTCAAATTGAGCGTCAGCTTGGGAAGTTTTAACTTGGAGTTCTTCACCAGTTACTCAGGTCTTTGTGTATTCATGGATTTTGCACCAATTACCAAACTGCTTGGTTATATAGTTTATATTATCTATGGTTGTTGTCTACATTACTGTCCCTTTACCTTCCATACTCGTGTTGACCACAACACTAGTTGGTGCAAGGCCATACTTTTTCTCTCAGATTACATTTCTTCTCATAGTGTAAGTCACCTTTAACAGTCTTATATGCCTGGTAAATGGCATTGCGTTTTTTTTTATCTTCTCGTCTATGTACTTGTGCAAATTCGATTGAAATGCTTGTGACTTATTTCAATAAACAAAATGTATATTACTTTCTCAGGGGTGGCGATTGGCAATCTGGGGGAACATGTCATTTGGAGACACTTCCGGAGCTTGGTTCTTCATTGGTGACATCCGACACTTGGGCTCGCTATAGCATATTTTCCAAAGTCATATCAGAAAACATTTCAGATTTGAGAGCATTTGACTTGCTAAATGTAACTCATATGTCATCAAGAAGAAAAGACGGGCATTCCTCTATGTATTACTTGGGTCCGAAAATAGGTATGTCGTCTCTCTACAGGCAGGATTGTAGCCACTGGTGTCTCCCCGGCGTTCCTGATGCTTGGAATGAGCTACTCTATGCTCTTATTCTAAAGCGTGAAGCGAGCAGAACATCAAATTCATCAACATTCAGTGCACAGGTTCGATCCACTATTGACTGATATATATATATATATATATATAATTTATATGGAACGGGACTACTCTACTGTCATTGACGAGCAATTGTGTATCTTTCAAAGCTGATAGAGAAATCTGTTCATTATAACAATACAATATCGCAAGCACAGGACTTCAAAGCTGCTACAGAGGCCTGTTCGTTGATATGACATAATATCACAAGTGCACGGATCTTGTACAAATATTATACTTATAGTGATGAGGGCTGTCGACCCTACGAGTATTGGTGTATTTGCCTCAAATGAGTTACTAGTTAATCCAATTGTAAAGAAAACACAAATTGATTTGGTCGTTTTAATAACTATTTAATCGAAAACCTAGTAAAATTTGTGCAATTAAATTTTGCTAAATTAATTTTGGGAATGTAAGTATTAGGATTTTGACTCCTCTTAATTATCTACTTTTGTTTCATCTAGTTAATAATTTTAGACTATATTTGGTGGTGTGATGTCTCTTCAATGTTCGACAATCTTTTTCGAGTAGGGTTGAACCTATTATGATTTATGAATTGCTTATATCTATATGAGAATTAATGAATACAAAATAATACATTAATCACAACCAAATTATTTATGATTGTATATGATCGGAACAAAATTCATAAGCATACGAAATTGTTGACAAGTAATAATTTGATGAGTTGAGTTATCGTCCATGAGGAATAATTGTTGACTATAGTTTACAGCAACACGGAATGGATGTGATTTTGTAATTATTCTAACATAACCTACTAATTATGTAAATGAGTTATTTTTATCAAGTTATGAAGTTAATGTATTGGATTTTAGAATCCCTAAATGGCATATATTTTTATTCTCGAATTGTGTAGTTTAGCGTTGTTCAAGTGTTCATAACAATCGATAATTCTATATTGTTTAATCTTATTTTCCAAGATAAATCCAACCTATCCTAAGTACAATCCTACTTTATTCCTAGTTGAAACTCATATTTAAATAGATGCATTCAACCACACGATTATCACGCAAGATCGCACATGCCACAAATGCTATTTCGAACACCTATTGCCCGTGTGTCAATTATGCAATGTTCTAACATATTATGAGCCTCCTAAAACTACAATAAACAAAAAGATATCTAATTGGTAGCTAAACAATTAAATAACGCAATAATATTGCATAATTAATCACAAAACACAAGAATTTACTAAATACTTAATATTTAAATAAAAAACACATGACCAATGATTTCATCATTCATCCAATACAAAAAAAGTTTAACCTAGCATTATGATATTCAAATTATACAAAAAAAAATAAAATAAATAAATATTGAAAAGATATCACACGTATGAAATAAATAGAAGAATAATTTGAAAACCCAATTTCTTTGACAATTGACTTCAATCTGAGCTTTGAATCTTCAATTCTTATTGTAAAACTCTTCTTCGTCTCTTGCTAGCCTTTCTTCAATGATAAAACCAAAGGAAACAAAACTTTCTCCCCAAATTTCTTCGAGGCGTGCACCTAGAATACTGTGAAGTGCACGCCTATAAGGTTGAGTTCAGTCGCCTCATAAGGTGTCCAAGTGTGCGCCTAGTTATGTCCCTATGAGTTATCTATATTGTTATCATATCTTGCTCTTTTGATATCCGATTTAGGTGATGCAAGGTTTGTTGGAAAGGTAATTCAAAGGAATATAATTATTTTAGAAATACCATTTTTTCCAATTCGAATGGTTACTATATAAAAAAAGAGAGTCTTAATACGAAGCTGAAAATTCGAAGCACAACCTTTCGATTGGAAATTGATGTGTGAAAATTCTTTTATTATATTTCACCACTGTGACTTATTTTCTCATCCAGTTGATCCCTAAAACTATCGAATCTTTATTGTAAGATTCGACACAACTTTTGAGTATTTGTATTTTAGTTTCCGAATTTTGGATTTCTTACAATTGAGTAATTTTCACATTTTTTTTCAATTTCACCATTTATGTCGATTTATACCTAATAAATACACTACACACTACACACTACACATAGAATTATAGTTTATAAAAATAACTAATAGTTATTCGAAATGAAGGACCCAAATAAATGTATAAAATACAGTTATCATTATATACCATGACAATAGATTTCTCTATATATTATTGAATTCTATGTTAATTGTTAAGGGAGCTAAATATACGTTTTACCTCTCTGACTCAATCTAATTCTTAAACTTTCCGAAAATTGGCCAATTAATAGAAAATCAATTAACACAATATCAAATAATCAAATACCAAGAAAATATTGAAAAACTTTTATTACAATGCTTACGGAAAATACTAGTATCTTCTCATATTTCTACCCAGTAAAGATTTAATTAAATCTTGTTTAATATTCTTTTATCACCATGCTTACGGAAAACACTAATATCTTTCCTTAAAATTTCTATCTAGTAATAATT
>CAIGRF010136444.1:0-11647 GCA_903798235.1 Fraxinus ornus
TGAAAAGGACGTTCAGCGCAAGAAAACGTTGAAATAGGGGCGAAAATGCAAAAAAATGAAACGTTGGGACGTTTTGCACACTAACTGTCAAACGTAGGGACGTTTTGTGCTAATAAGCCATACTAAAATTATCTAAATGTAACGAAGCTTACGAGTTCGTGAAGAACTTTCGGAATTAAGTGGTTAGAAATTTTGATTTTAGTTAGGTTATCTAATATTCATTCGATCCAAATTCAAGCAGCTCCATTTTTATATGTGAACAATCGAATTAACCAAAACTAATAATATGTCTCTTGAGTAAAACTAATCCTACTCATATTCCCTAATTTACTATATTCCTATATAAATTCATTACACATGTAAAATATGATAGCCTAAGAATAACTAACAAAAAAAGGGTGAATTGATTTTTAATTTTTTTTTTTAACTAATCTAAATTCAAGCAAGTAAAGACTAAATAGATTAATTCAAACAGTAAGCATGAATATAAAAGCGATAAGTAAAATGGAGAGATGATGCAAACGATATAATTGTGGAGGTTCGATTCAAAACAATGATCTACGTTCTCCGTTACCAATCTCGCCGGTACGAGTTTAGTTCAATCAATCAAAATTTCAATACGAAGAAGAAGAAGAAGAAAAGTTAATGCAATTTAAGTGCAAAAATCTTCTTAAAAATATATATCTCTCATTCAATGAATAATTTGTGATAAATTAAGTATTAAGAGAGAAATTAGAAACTTTAATAAATATGATATTTACAAGTTTGATTCAATCAAAGTTTCAATATGAAGAAGTATAAAAAAATTATGCAATATAAGTGCAAATATCTTCTTAAAAATATATCTCTTTTAAAACTAATATAGATAAATTAAGCACAAAGAGAAATGAAAATCTTTGATAAGAAAAATGATTCAAGAAGTTTGATCTAACAATTAAAATTTTTGCTATGAAGAAATAAATTTAAATGAATATAAAAATGTAAGCTTAAAGAATATTTTTCGAAAGAAAAACTTTGATGAGTAGATTTTCAAAAGTTAATTTCATCAAAAGTTTTTCAAAACTAAATGATTTGATAATAATAAATGAGAAATCAAATTCAATATAATTTTGNATATTTCAAATGAAAAACTTTGATGAGTAGAATTTCAAAAGTTTTTCAAAACTAAATGATTTGATAATAATAAATGAGAAATCAAAATCAATATAATTTTGCTCAAAAGTATTTCATTTGAATGCTCTTAAGTGTTAAAATAAATAGCAAGTGAGTTGGTATTTATATCAATAAAACTGTCAAATATTCTTCCGAACTGGACAATCCATCCGAACGTCCGAAAAAGTAACGGACGACCAACTAGCTGTTGCGGTTAGAAAACGGTAAAAAAAAACTGACCGTTGCTGATGAGGCGGACGTCCGGATGGACAGAGAAATTTCTGTCAAATCTAACGTCTTGTTCGGACGGTCCGATTCATTCGGACATCCAGATGGCCAACCGAACGTCCAATTAATCGTTGACTTTTTTTTTTTCTTTTTGGTGGAGATGTGATATGAAAATAACTCTTTGTGCACAAAATGATTTTTGAGCTATTATCATTCATTACTAAAGATCAAAGTGTTATACCTTTACATATGATCTCGAAATCCTAGTCTTTGATCTTACTTCAAGTTTCTTTTATGTTTGGCTCTTAACTCTTGATCTTGATCTTCTTGACGTTTGGCTTTAATACATGACTTCGATCTTAACCTTCCTCATGAACCTGATTTGACAGTCTTGATTTTGATCTTTTAAGCTCTCGTTTCGAATGATTTAACTTGAAAGCTTAACTTTCATTTTGAGTCCGATTTATAATGTGTTGATTTTGACAATACTTAATTGATTTTAACATTGAACTATCATCACTCACAATCAATTATTAGAAACAATATTAATCTTAATTGTTATGATCAAAATATTAAGGATGAAATCAACTACTTGTCAACAAAATATTTATTAAATTGTAGTAATTTAATTATGATTGCATAAGCTATAAGAAATCTCTTATCGAAACTTATGTTACTTATTGCAGGAGCTAAACAAGTATATCTTATCTCAATCTCAATATTGTCCCTAAAAAAAGCAATTAGTGATCAAGAAACTCAATGTAAATTAAATATAAAATAAACAATTAACACATAATCAAAGTTACATGAAATCTTTTGAATTAAATAAAAATTAACCTGGACTACGTCGTTCATCCTAACAATAAAGTATTTAGTCAATCACAATTGTGAAATTAAATAATGAAGGGATGAAAAATCACCATATTCAATAAAATGAAGAAATAAAGTAATCCAAGCAATTATGATTCTTCGACACCCAATTCCCAACAATTAATCTTCAAACTTCTCCTTGACTGAATGTAAATTACTTGGCTAGTTGGTGTCTTCAACCTTCAAAATCCCAAATTGGAGTCACAAATCCTTAAATATTAATATATATGGATGTGTAATTAGCCACAATAATATATTCACTAGTCTCTCCCTTGAATCAATATGAAGTCGTCTTATTTATAGACCTATATTTAGGTCTAAAATCGAGCGCCAAAGTTGATAGGAGTTGGTAATTGAATATGATTAGGAGAGCCATATTTTTCCCCGCAATATCAGTATGCAATGCAACCATATGCGGGTTGCAATCGCAACATTTGAATTTGTTTGGCTATTGCTTTGTTAAACTGATATGTTACGATCGCAGTATATTCAAGCTACAACTAGTACTTTTTTAGATCTTGCAATTTGATACATGAATCTACTTTCTTGTTTATCCCAAATCCTTTATTATTGTATTTGAGACCCTTCATCTTCAAAAATTTATATCTTGGTCCCTAAAATTCAGATTTCGTCCAACTTCATCCTTTGGATCTATTCTCGTTCTTTTTCATCCGATGTTGTCCAATACCGAGTTTTCTCCTGGCCAAAGATAGAATTTTTTGATTGTACGAAAACTTGTTTCAATTATTTAAAACTTCTTTTTTACTCGAAAGTATAGTAAGAAAAATAATTATCTATGCTTATTACACCCACAGTATTCTATTCTTTGAACAAACCAGAAAGATAACAAGAAAATTATTTGAACATTGTTGGTCCTAAATCAGTAAAGATAACAAGGATTAATCAAAATCATTTGCAAGAATAAAACTGCAGAAAGTAAAAACGCCAAGAACACAAGGATTTTTTCGCCACTAAGATCCCGGATGTTTAGCCAATAAGCCTAATTACCAAGTTGATAATCTATAACTGGAATCAACCAAGAATATATACAAATGTATGAATGCGTTTTTCTTCTGCCTCTTTATATTACAACCTATACTCCTTACAATCTCTCAATCTGTACACAATTACAACCAAGAACCCTTCACAAAGAAGTACAGAGATTGAATCACAAAGAAGTACAGAAAAAATCAGAGAGAACCCTAGAAACACACATGGATTGAATCACTAAGTCAACCCAACGAATGAACGCGTTTGGGAGATTAAACATCAGCCCAAAAGTCAATCAAATCCAACAGTTGAGAGGTGGCCATGTGTAGGGCCAGATCACAAACACTTGAGAGATGAAAAATCGCAGTTATCAAAGCCCGGAAGTCCAGTTCCAGTAGCCTAAATCCAAGGGTAGCAGCCCATTATCAATAATGACAACCCAATACCAATTACAGTGAGGAAGCCCAAAAACAACAATTTCCACCTTGCTGAACTATTCTTGGTATTAACTAGTGAACCCAGAAATCAACTTGTTTTATTTGCTCTTATTTACTTGTAAAATAACCAAAGGTAGTGAAAATTTAAAACAATACAGCTTGATATTCTAAATTCACAAACTTTCAAGTAATACTTACAATCTTCAAGCAGTTTCTGAACTTATTTAAATGCAGTACTTTGGTTCCAAGATCAGAAGGATTGTACTTAGTAGGAATTTTTACTAGACTAATCAGATTTTTTCAACCATATTTCTCACAAAGTGAAACTTTATATCAACTTTTTTTTGTTCTATCATGATTTACATGATTTTTACTCAAGTGAATGGCACTCTAATTATTAGTATAAATTCTAAACATTTCATTTTTGAAACCAATTTCATTTAAAAATCTCCTTAACCAAAGACCTTCTTAACAACATCACGTGCAACAATATATTTTGCCTATGTGGAATATAAAGCTAAAAGCTTTTTCAATTGAGATTTCCAACTAACACATCCATCACACAAAGTAAAAATATAGGATGAAATGGATCTTGTTTTATCTAAATATCCAGCAAAATCAAAATCAGTGTAGCCTTTAAGAGTTATGCTTTCATTGCATCTTTTGAATTTCAAACCTATGTCAGATGAACCTTTCAAATATCTTAGCATCCATTTAATAGCTAACCGATGTGTTTCACCTGGGTTTGCCATAAATCTGCTCAGAATGCTTATACCATAAGCTAAATCAGGTCTAGTGCACATCATAAGATATATGATAGACCCTACATCATTAGAATAAATTACATTTTTCATTCTTTCAAACCCATCCTCAGTTTTAGGTGACTATTCATTTGACAGTTTAAAATGATTAGCAATAGGGAGTGAAACAAGTTTACATTCAAGTATGGCAAACCTTTCAAGTATTTTTATCACATAAGAACATTGATTCAAATAAAGAATGCAATTATTTTTATCCTTTTTAATCTCCATCTTAAGAATTTTTTTTAGTTTGCCTTAGATCTTTCATTTCAAATTCAAATTTCAATTTCGACTTAATTAAATCTATTTCAGATCTATCATGACAAGCATGCAACATGTCTTCAACATATAGTAACAAGTAAATAGATTCAGGTCCTCCTAACCCTTTGTAAAAGAAACATGAATCAAAATTGCTATTAACAAAACCCAAACCTTGAACATATGAATTAAATTTCTTGTACCATTGTCTTAGGGCTTGTTTCAAGCCATAAAGAGACTTCTTTAGCAGGCATACATTTTCAGATTTTGAACTTACTTCAAATCCCTTTGGTTAACTCATGTAAATTTTGCTCATCAAGGTCACCATTAAGAAATGCAGTTTTGACATCAGCTGATCCAATTTTCAGTTAAAATGAACAGTCAAAGCTAGCAAAATTTTGATTGAAGTGTAGTTTGCAACTGAGGAGAATATTTCATTATAATCAATTCATTCTCTATGGGAAAACCATTTAGCCACAAGTCTTGCTTTGTACCTTTGTTTTTTCATTAGAATCTCTTTCTTTTATTTTAAAAATTCACTTATAGTCCACTACCTTTTGGTTTTTATGTCTATTAACCAAAATCCAAGTTTTATTTTTGATCAAAAAATCCATTTCATCTTTCATGGCTTCTTTCCAAAGGGCAGATTTAGTACAATTAATTGCCTCTTGAATGGTAGTTGGTTTAGAATTTAAGGAGTCTATTGCAGAAAACAAAGTTACAAAATCATCATTACCGATTCTAATAGAAGGAAATCTGTTCCATCTGCTTCTATCTCTTGTTAGTTGATAGTTTGCAAGAACAGTATCTTGATGTTTCTGCTTCATTTTCAGATTCAACTTGATCATGATTTATTTCAAAGTGAGGAGACTCTACCTCAATCAACTCATTGTGATCAATAGGGTTTTGTTCTTGATTTCTCAAAACAGTTTCATTAACTTTAGTTTCAGGAGGTTTTAACTCTGGTGAAATATTGCTAGGGAGATCATTTTCATTGAAAATTACATTTCTACTGATAATGACCTTGAAGCTATTTTAACTCTTCACCCAGAGTCTATAATCTTTTGTTTTGCTCTCCATAACCCAGAACAACACTTTTTTATGGATCTAGGTTCAAGTTTGCCTTTACTTTGATGAGATTAGGCAATGTAGCCAAAACGTTTAAGTTTAGTATAATCTGTGGCTTACCGACCACAATTTTTTAGGGACTTGAAAGTCAATAACACTAGATGGACATCTATTTATAAGATAAATGACAATTTTTAAAACTTCACCTTAAAAGAATTTAGGGGGACCAGAACTAAGTAACATGCATATGATTTTTTCTAATAAAGTCCTATTCATCCTTTCTGTCACTTCATTTTGCTTAGGGGTGTATGTCACAATTCTGTGCCTTAGAATTCCAGATTCTTAACAAAAGAAATCAAACTCAAAATTACAAAATTCAAGGCCATTGTTTGTCCTAAATGCTTTGACTTTCTTGTTAGTTTGATTTTCAATAATCAATTTCCACTGTCTGAAGTTTTGAAAAGTATCAGATTCTTGTTTCAAAAGAGAAGTCCACGTTTTTCTTAAAAAAATCATCAACTATAAGTAGTTATAATCTATATCTGCTTTATGTATTTATAGATGCTGGACCCCACATATAGTGGTGGCAATCGAGCCGGGTGGCTCGTCAGCTCAGCTCGTACTGTAGCGACCCACGAGCCACTCAGGCTGGTCAAAAAATAAGCTTGAGCACGAGCCGAGCAGGCCGGCTCGGTAGGCGAGCCGAGCCTACAAGGCTCGTTTTTGATGAGCGGAGCCTGCAAGGCTCGTTTTAAATAGAAGGATAGTTAAAAAAAATAAAAAATTCAAAAAAGGCGAGCCACGAGCCGAGCAGCTCGGCTCGGCTCGGCTCGTAAGAGACAAGCTTGTGGGCCGAGTTGAGCTCGCCAACAAGCAACGAGCCGAGCAGAAGCTCGGCTCATTTGCCACCCCTGCCCACATATCAGCATGTAGATACTCCAAAATAGAGGTGGATTTATGAATTTCAGATTTAAAAGGTAATCTGTTTTGTTTTCCAATAATACAGTCTTCCCAAAACTTCAGCTTTTCAACATTATCAGTTCCAAAGCATCCAAGTTTAATTAAAATATGGCCCAATTTTTTTATGCCAGATTAAACTTATTAGAACCAGAACTTAGAGTTACAGAGCTGTAACTAACTAAAGGTTCAGCTTGCAAGGTGCAAATTCCATTAACATTGGGAGAGGAAAGAATAACTATAAAATCAAGATCCAGTTTTATAAAACCTATGTGAATTCTTATGTCATATTCTCCATCTAATCTACCTAAGGAAATTAGATTTCTTTGTAGTTCAAGCAAATAACTAGTGTCTTTCAATTCAAGATGAAATTTCAAATTTATCGAATATTTAGACCCAACATGCATAATTACATAATTAAAAGCAACACGTCACTTTTTAATTATTTCTAGGTGATTAGTCAATCAAATGCAATTATCCTATGATTTGAATGTCACAATCAATAATTAAAGCAGTAAAGAACACAAAAGATAATCACGAAAAAATCCCAATTGGGTAAAAACTTCAAGCACTTTGCTGATGAATAATCCACTATAGATCGAAACAAACTTATAGTACAGTCCAGACCCGTCAACCCCGTCGAATTTTTGACCCCAATTCCTACAGTCTCCCTTGATTTTACTGGAGGTGCGTTCCTTCAAAACAAATCCCGACTCTAGGTATATACCTTAGCCCTCCTAGACCTTGTGCTCCCAATGCGAGATCCCGACTTCGGTACCTCACCTTAGTCTTCCTAAATTTGTGTTTCTGCAATAGCTCCCGATCCATGGTATCAATTTATCATCTTCGGTAGATTAGGTGGTTTGGTGTTTGATCAAAAGTGCTTTGATCGGTAGTTTATTGTGAAATAAACCACCAATCAATGTGAAAAATGCATTGCAAGTTACGACTAGAAATTTGGAGCATAATTTGTGCGGCTCTTTGACACTCTTTAGACTCCTAATTGTATTCCAATGATCATATGTAATCTTCTTGGACTCCTTCAAAGACTATATTACCAATCCAACTCTTTTGACTTTAATTAGGATTTAATAACTCCTATTTCGACTTTGATTACAACTCGATAAACTTTTAGTACAATTTAATTAGGACTTGATTTTGACTACGGAAGTTACCAATTACAAATTTAGAAATTGACAATTATAATTTGGACTTAACAATCCGCCCTTTGACATTCCGTAACAAATCATATTTATTTCAAGTCAATAAGTCTAAAACTACTCAAAAATAAACTTTCCAAATCTTTTCAATAGTTTGTCAACCTGTTTTCTGAAATACATGGAAACCACAATATCACATGAGCACACACGCACGCATGCACGCACGCACGTGCACGCGCGCGCACACACACACACACACACACGCATATACATTGAAAATACGTGCATGGATGAATATATAAAAATCATGAATAATGCAGATATGTGCACCAAAGTACCTATTCTTTAAGGTATACCATCACTCTTACCTTTAAGAGCACCATTATCGGATTCATAATCTCTCATATCACTCTTTTTAACCCAGACTTTTCTAGAAGCGGAATTAATTCTAGTCATTTGTGTCATCAGCTTGGTCAAGTGACTAACTTGATCAAAAGGAAATCGACCCGACTAGATATATTCTGACTTCTATTTCTATTCAAAAGTTTGTAACACCTAGATTTTATATGTCCAAACTCGCCACAATTGTGACACGTGGGAGCAAATTTAGGAATAACCAAAGGTTTTATATTTCGAACTTTAGGTGGAGGAAATCTTTGTTGTACAGATGATTTCGGTCCTCAAACACCTACATTCTTGGTCTTGTTCCTATTCAAGAGCTCGCGCCACTTAGGTATTATGTGTCCTATCTTACCACAATGGTGACATGTGGGGATGAACCTAGGAGTACCTCTAGGTCTCAAGTTTGGAGCTTTAGGCTTCGAGGTAGGTACAAACTTATTTTTTGAAGAAGAAACAGTCTGAGAATTTGTTTCATTAAAGCCTACACCTCTTCTATTCCCAATTGTTTTATCAAAACATATCATGTTATCAATAATTTTAGATCCACTAGAGCAGGATTGAAGTTGAGCATTCGATTTTTCAAGATCAAATGTAAGAGATTTAACCTTAATTTTTAAGGACTCTTTCTCAATTCTTAATTCATTCACTCCACTAATGGACTTCTTATATTTGACCTCTAAACTCTTATTTTTCTCATTTAAGTTTATGAAAATTCTTAAAGGCAGGGCTATTCACCTTTTTCAACTTAAGACATTCATCTAACAATTCGTCAAATGCCTCATAGATATCCCTACTACCTCTAATCCTACATCAGAATGTGATTGACTCATCTAGACAAAATCTTGGGCCAAAGATCACTATTAGGCTCTGATACCACTTGAAAGTTCAACTTTATTTAATATTTAGACCCAACGTGCGGAATTACTCAATTAAAAGCAACAAGTCACTTTTTAAATATTTCTAGGTGATTAGTCAATCAAGTTCAATTGCCTTTGAATGCCAAAATCAATAATTAAAGCAATAAAAAACACTAAAAATGATCATAGAGAAACCTCAATTGGTCAAAAACTCCGAGCACTTTGCTAGTTATTAATCCACTATAAATTAAAGAAAATTTATAGTTGGTCCAGACCCGTCTATCTCGTAGAACTTCTAACCTCAATTTTTACAGTCTTTCATTATTCTACTGGAGGTGTGCTCGTGCTCCTTCAAAACAAATATCGACTCCTGGTTTATACCTTAGCCCTCTTCGATTGCGTGCTCCTAATGTCAGATCCCGACTCATGGTACCTCACCTTAGTCCCCTAAATTTATGCTTCTGCAACAGGTCTCCACCTTTGGTATCGATTTATATCCTGTGGATTATGTGGTTTGGTGTTTAATATGAAACAATATAGCTTGATCAACAAAATATATTTTAGAAGACTTTGTGGATCAAGTAATATGAGGTGGTGGTTGAATTCTGGGATCAATGAAAGTTTTAGATCATAAAAGAATTGATTTCTATAGAATAAATCTGATTCAACACACTTTTGGACGTCCCATATGGTGTACATTTATAATGGGTAGTGTTTGGGATGAAAAAGAACTCAAAATCAGCTTGAAAAACAAATGTTACTGTTCCTCGGATAACCAAGTCGCTCGAGCTCCAAGCTGCGATAAGTGAGCGATATTTGAGCAGTAGTCACTATTTTCATCATAACTTTATCCCTTGATGTTCGATTGAGATGATTCAATTTTTTTTTCAAAGGGTTAAAATTATTTTCGAAATAGCCTTGTCCAAATTCCAATGTTTTCTATGTAAAAAAAGCGTCGTAACTTGTGACTGAGAATCTAGAGCACTACACTTCTATACTTCTTTGATTTCTAATTGCATTCCAATGATCATATGTTATCTTTTTGGAGACCTTGGACTCCTTCAAGACCTATATGTTGACCTGTGGTTGATTTCATCCTCAATGTTTTGATTATGACAAACAAGATTAATATTGTTTCTAACAATGGATTTTGAGTGATGATATTTCAATGTTAAAATCAATTAAATATGCTAAAATCAACACATCATAAAACAGACTCGAAATGAAGATCAAAGTGAAAGTTAAGCATTCAAGTTAATCATTCGAGACAAGATCTTAAAAAGATCAAAATCAAGACTATCAAATCGAGCTCATGAAGAAGGTCAACATCGAAGCCGAGCATTAAAGCCAAACGTAAAAAAAAAAGATCAAGATCAAGAGTTTAAGAGCTGAGTAAGAAACTTCAAAGCAAGATCAAAGGCTAGACTTTTGGGATCATGTGTAAATATATAACACTTTAATATTTAGTAATGAATGATAATAGCTCAAAAATCATTTTGTGCACGAAGAGTTAATTTCATATTACTTGTATAAATATTTTTTGAAGAGTTAGCCCCCGTTTGGTGCACATTATTTTCAAAAGAATGCATTTTTTTTGTTGATGTGATGGAGAATATGTGGTTGAAAAAGAAAGAAAAGTTATTGATGTGATTTAAAATATTATTTTATTGAAAAATGTGTGGTTGGAAATGAGTAGAAGAATGAGAATGAAAAAATAATGTGGATCAAACATGGGGTTAATTTCATATTACTTGCATAAAATATTTTTGATCAAAAGTAAGATTGATATTTCAAAGTGATACTTGAACTTAGATCATATCTCTAAAAAAAGTCAACAATTGACCAATCGACCAGACTTCTCCAACGGTCCAAAATTTGATCGTTCTGACTGTACAAACGATTATATTGGTCATCCGGAAATTGACGATCAACCAGACCGGTCATCCGGTTTGGCAAGATTTATTGCATTTTGATTGCTATAAATGATACTTCACTTTGCATTCATCAAACAACAATAAGAATACTTTCTTGAGAAACACATTTGAAAAATTCTCTTTGAGCTTATATTTTTACATTCATTTCATTTATTTCTTCATAACAAAAGTTTTGATTGTTGAATCAAACTTCTTAAATTATTTCCCTCATCAAAGTTTTTCATTTCTCTTTGTGCTTAGTGTATCTATATCAATTTTAAAAGGGATATATTTTTGAGAAAATTTTTGTACTTATATAGCATAAACTTTTCTTATTCTTCTTCTTCTTCATATTGAAACTTTGATTGATTGAATTGAACTTGTAAAATCATCACATTCATCAAAGTTTCTCATTTTCCTCTTAATACTTAATTTATTACGATCATCCATTAAAAGAGAGATATTTTTTGAGAAGAATTTTGAACCTACATTGTATATATCTCTTCATCTTCTCATTGAAACATTTTGATTAACTGAATCAAATTTTTTACTATC
>CAIGRF010136505.1:0-17363 GCA_903798235.1 Fraxinus ornus
GTTTAATTACAATTCATGAATCTATGAGCAAAATAATGAAGAATGAAATTTTGAGGTGTTCTCCCGGTTTTAGGATTGCAAATCACGTATTTATAGTTGTTTCCATAGGTAGTTGACTTAAATTCGAAAACCAAAGTTTTATGATCGAGAAACACCTATGTGACTGCATAGTAGTAAGCCATGAGGTTGCATAGAACATTGATACTAGGCTCTAAAAATTTCTGAAGGTGCTCATGCGAGTCACGACTACAAGGAAGATTACACTATGCGACCGCATAGTTTTTTCCAAATTTTTTTCGGACAACCTTCAGTATTTTAGATGTGTTGAAAATATAACTCAAAGATGTACAAATCGTCCAGAGGCACAATTTCTCCATTTCGAACATTTATTATGCCAAAAATGGGTCCCAAACTGAGATTGAAAATTAGAAGTATAACTTTTTTGGCTAGGGGTTGATATGTGATAGTACTTTGATTGTATTTATCCTTTTGACTACTTTTTTCATTCAATTGACCTCTAACACTCTTAAATCTTCATCTTGTGGTTCCATATAACTTTTGAGTATTTTCATTTCAGTTCCCAAACTTCGTTTTCTTTCATTTTGGCCCTTGTTTGCTTATTTCTTCCAAATTATGTCATATCCATAGAATTGCCACCTAAATCAAAATATGAACGTAATAAGTACATTTTGACATTGATTAATCATACGAGCACATAAAATAAGGAGGGAAAAATATATATTTTACATTCCTATCAAAGAACATCTCATATCTCATTTTTGAGATTCAATGATGCAGTGTCACTAACACTTTACTCACAAAGAAATGTTCTATTAAATACCATCATTGTCAACAAACCGCAAGATAATGGTTATTTGTTCTCTTTTAAATTCGTCTTGCGCTTCATCGACAAGAATACAAAAGCAATTTCTTCAAGCTCCTCACAAATCATTTGTTGCACTCTATTGGCCAGAATGTGCGGAATTTCATTCTGAACATTTGGACTAGTGTATTTAGGATTTTGAGGAGCTTTATCCAATAAAACTTCCCAGTTTTTGTATTCATTTTTGCAAAAGCTTTTACTATTTGAATAAAATTTATACAGTTCAATGAAGATGAAGATTCTTCACGACCTCTGAAAGCACAACCTTGAAGTGCTATCCACTAAACACTTTGAATTGTTGTCTTCAGTCGCAATTGATTTTTCAGAGCTTCCTCTTTGGTTATAGCGTTCATCACTTTATCAATATGTCCCAACGGTCTCATTAAATCTTCAGCTATTCTCACACACATATTATGAAATAATTAAGGTGTCGAACCTATGTGAGTAAGAAATGCACATTTGTCTCATTGGTTAACTCTCTTCCAATTGTTAAATCCATCTGTGACCAATGTCGAACTACTGAATGAATTATCACCATTCAAAAATAGAAAATAGTAAAAACAATATGCTTTATCTGTTGAAGACGAATACTCCAACCATCGAATTGAGAGAACCATTTTTTTTTTAAATCAACAATTTTGATTTTGATTTCAAAATGTTGACTTTTGATAATCTAAAAGAGCAGGTTGATAAGGCCTTGCTTGTAGATATGCCCGTCTAATCTCATCTTGTAAATTAATAGAATGTTTACTAATGTGCTTCCTTTTTCGTGGATCACTTTTGATCAAAGTAGGTGGTTGCAAGTTAGGTTGTGAAGATAAAGAAGATTCAAATTCAGGAGATGAAATTGGAGGATGTTGGACTAAAGTATCTAAGTATAATTGCAAACCCACTAGAATTGTATTTTTTGCACTTGCACGTATATTAATAAAGAATGAGAATAATGTTTTCCCCTTTGTGGCACAAGGTTGATGGTCTCCATTTTTAACTCTAGAAATACCGAAGATGGGTCCACTGAAGTAATGGACGGATGAAGTTAGATTCAATTAAATTTTGAAAAATTCCTGAAAAACATAAAATAATATTATCAAAAGTATAATTGTAAACCACTGGAATTGTATTTTATGGACTTCGACGTATCTTTTCAAAGAATATTGAGAATAATGTTTTCCCTTCTTGGCACAAGTTGGGTGGTGTTCCATTTTCAACTCTTGAAATACTGAAGATGGGTCCACTGAGATAATGAACAGGTGAAGTTAGATTCAATTAAATTAAAAACCTGAAAAACATAATGTAATATTATAAAAAGTATAATTGTAAACCCACCAGTCCTTGTTTGTGAATAGTGTTTTGACTTCAATTCAACCATATATTCTTAATAACATTACACGCAAACCCAACTTTTTTAATTTTTTAATCACCCATTTCCCATCAATGCACTATTAAAAAAAAACATTTTTGACAAAAATGGGGCTCAAACATGTGTATTTTTCCTTGTGCATTATCCTAGGTAGTAATTTCACTCAAAATCGTGAAATTAAAAGGATTCACATAAAGAATTTGCTTACCATAGGCATTATCTCAGCAGGAATTTTTGTTATGAAACACAATAAGCATATTTAATTTTTTTACCTAGCAAACAACAGGATTTATGTATCGGTAGTTGGCAGTCGACATTCGACAGTCAGCGGTCGGAGGCAACGATGGGAAGTGGGAGGTTGGACTTCAAAGAATTAATGTTAAATTTTTTTTTTTTTTTATTATTTATTTTATATTTTTTTTTTTTTTTTTTTTTTTTTTCAATACTTGAAATTGCTTCTTTCACTTCACAAATATGAAGACTAGTAGGGGTAAGGGTTTTAGCTTAGCTGGGTTTGGGATGGGTCTAATGGTTTTAGTAGATAATGGGTATGTGGGCTAATTACAAAATTTGGATTAAAACTTGATCCATTTAAGAAGTTGGGATAAAGGTGGGTAAATATTGAAGAGTGTGGGTAGTGAGCTAATTTTAAATTTGGGTTGAACTACAAATTTTTTTCAAAAAAAAATACAAAGCAAATTGTTATCTATGCCCAGGCCTCGTGTGGTACGTGTAGAAAGTCTGGTTGGATCACAGAGCCCTCCTTCACTCTCGCCAGTACACCAAGATTAACCTAAACTTTTCGTTTTAAGTTCTCAATAGAATCACAATGTGTTAATTTCATTTTCATTAATTGTCACTTCTTCGATTGGTTTTTTGTAATTATTTGTCATCCTCTTTATTCTCTTCTTCAATAATTGATATATCCTTGGATTGAATTGATGATTCACAGACTAATCCATGGGCAATGATAGTTCTTTTCTTTCAACATTTCCAAGTGGATTATATTCCCACATTTTGAATTTGCTCAATAATGCGGCATCTTCCACTCATATTTTGCTTTCATCCAGCATGGCAAGTTCATTATAATATTTGCAAGTGTCTCATCGTTCAAGAAAAAAAGACAAACTCCCCTAGGTATGATGGCATCGTCCCCATCTGTAGTTACACACTCGCCTTCATCGTTCAAGAAGAAAAGACCAACTCCCCTAGGTATGAAGGGATTAGTGCACGTACGCAAGCATTGCCCGATATAATGCATCTCATAACAAAGTTCACAATTTAAGTCTTCTACAAAGATATCCTCATCATCTATATCGAGTTTAATTATTGCAAATTTTTTGCTCCCTTGCTATTGTCGAATCATGTTCCAGCATATATTGCTGAATGGTACCTAAAAGAATACCCATCACAAGAGAAATTAGGATGGGTAGCCAAAATTAATAAAACAAAATAAATAAATAAAAATGCAAATCCTATATAAATTACTAAACACAAATTAAATATTTTATTCACCAATAACGGTGTCAAATAGTTGTTCGTGCAAATCCCAAGCATACAGAATCATTGACAAGTAATAGGTTTAGTGAGTTAATAATAATGTCCTGTAGGGAATAAATTCTAATTCAAGTGTACTAATTTTGTATGCAATTCGAAATATGTAACACAAAAGATATTTTGATTTTATTATGTTAAATTATTCTAAAATTAATGTAAAACTAGGGTTTCTATCAATGAATGGATGATTGTATTGAATTTCGAATTTGCATATTGCTATCCATTTCAATTCTCAAATATGTAATTTAGATTAGTCATGCATTTTTTACAATTGATAAAACTAATATATTTAACTTTGTTAACGACTTTAGTCTATTCCTAGTACGAATTCGAATCATTAGAATGCACTAAATTTTAGATTATCTATATGATTGTACACATGATAAATGTTATTTCTAACGTCTATTGCACAAAATCAAGTTTTTCGACAATAAACACAAACATAAAATTACGTTTTCAATCCACATAATTATCCTAAACAAATTGGTTTTGTTTTAAAATAACGAAAAATGCACTAAGAGACGTTTTGCTAACAATAACCATTTACTTCATTTTAAAATTGAGTAGTGAATAATATTTTAGCATATGATGCATGAATGCATACATAGATCCATATAACTACAATAATGCAACGATAACTCGATCCTTGTAATCCAACATGTCTCTCTTTAGGAAAGATCATTGTGTCCACTGATCAAGCTGGAACCCTCCCACTAGACAAATTATATCCGACAACAAATGTCTATATTAAGCCTAGTATCGGTATATTTGATCACCAAAATTATAAACAAGAGCCTCTGTATGGAGGTTCGTAGATAAATTCGATTTGAGTGTATAACATTTGTATCAATCTCTAAATATTTGGAAATAATTTCGTCATTTATAGGATATTCAATCTAGACGATCTTATCATAAAGAAATCCAATCAAGCAAATTCAAACAACGTGTCTCTCCTATAGGGAGTCCATTGCAATACTGGTAAGAGGCAAACGTATCACTTTGCTTATGGATTAACCAAAGGAGACCATTGATTTTTGTTTAAATAAACACACTCTCCCACTCAATATTTTTAAAATAATGAATTTTAATTTTGAATAATTACCAATCACATTAATTGTATTAACATACAATTCAATTATTACGATATTTGATATTTCCATCCAAATTTTTTTAATCTAAATTAAATTAATCAATGAAAAATTGGTGTTCAATAATATTCATCCTATTCATAGTATCATGATCGATGTCACAAATAAATTTATATGTCATGATATCTAGAATCATAATATTTCAAACAATAATTTAAAAATCCACGAAAAAGTAAATTAATAATTATTTGTTGACTTTAAATTACTCAAAAATTAAATTAAAAACTAATTTGACCCAATCTCAATATTTAATTTAAATTCTTAGCTAAAAAATCTTCAAGGATCCAACAATAGCAACCCAAATATCAACATAACTTCTCCATCGTACCTGTAAACAAATTCGGACCAAAAGTCAATCCGAACTAATGCACAATGTATATCTACGTGCAGACAGAATTACTTATGTCTGCGTAGTCCGAAATTAATAATTTTTTGTCGTGTCTTCTATTTCTTCAATTTTCAATCAATTTACAAGATTTAACAATTAAAAGAATTACATACTTCCTATGTCCCCTAGGTTCACAATTTTAAATGTAACTTAAAAACAAAATTAAATCAAAATGATGGAGTCATAATCCACTTATCTTGTTATAGACTCAAAATAATGAATTACATCAAGAACTAACCACAAGTAATTGGATCACTGTTTAAAATAATTCAATAATTCAATCACCATATAATAAAATATTCCTAAACATCGCTCGACCAGAACATGCTATCAAGATTCATAAATAACAAAAACATGAACGATCTAGAACTGATACTAGTTGTTGAAATGCAGAAATAGAATTATCCAGGAATTAAAAAATTCCTTTAATTCAATAACAAGATCATTTAGATGTTCACGTGTATATTATGTCAAGAATAAAAAATTTTGAATTTTTACCTAAATTCGATGATTAATTTTTGAATTAATTCTGAATCATGAACTTCTAGCTTTTTTTATCACGAGCTTTCAGCTTTTAATTGCAACAAATTGATGCTTCAAACATCCAAGTCTTCTATGGTATTCTTCAAAGTTAAGAGTACACCGGTGGGTCGGCACCTTCTTTTAATTAAATCGAGAAACTAATTCTTGGATGAGAAGAAAATATGATTTTATCACTTTTTCTTTCTCTTCAAATTTAAACACTATGTAATTATGTATTATGATTGTAATAGGATTTTTATGTCTACTTGGTCTCTATTTATAGAGAGAAAGATATTACAATCCATATAGAATAATAATTCAAATATCAAATATGAGTCTTAATTAAAATTTAAGTAGGAGTTTTAATTAAAATTCAAATCCAATTAGTTTACATTTAGTTACATATGTAGTCCTAGAAATTCAATTACAATTATAATTAAGTTTACAACTTTAATAATAATTACAAGTAAGTACAAAACTTTATTGTAATTACAATTAAGTCCAAAACTATTATAAATACCGTAATTAAGTTCAAATACTTTATGGAGCTACTATATGGACCTAATTAGACATATATTATCTAAGATCCATTAATTAAATCATGTATAGTCGACCCTAGACCACACTGTAATAAATCTGTAATACTTTCATTTGACCTGTCCTATATGTATTTTATCCATGTCCGAGATTCGATAATTAGGGAGCATAAATGATTGTTTTACCCATCCAATTACTAAAGTAAATACAATTTTCCTCAACGGTCCCGTGAACAAATACAGTTGTCGAGATTTAGATGAAGCTAACTACCGAGCTCAAATTTTAACCGTTCCATCAAAAAATACGTAAGTAGTCACTCTACCCATTTTTAGGACGACGATTCTAGACACGAATTCATGTTCTCTACATCGCTTATTCTCAAGTTCTCAACTCATCAAGATGTTTGACCAATCAAATTGATCTCACACATTGAAGAATCAAAGAACTATTAAAATCACGAAAATATATACATAACTCTGTCAAGAGATTTAGATGAAATACACAGCGGTCAAGTAGAATTTAATTCTCCGTACAATTATGCTATAAAATTAAACTCGACACGTGGTCCGTGAAATACACTTTAAGTGTACTAGTGTCACATTTAACTATTTATGTGATAAGGACAAATCATAAACCCGAATGGTAAATTGAACAATACTACAACAGTACAAGGTGCCAACCCTTATACAGTGATAGTGAACAATTTATTTATGATCAAAATATAAGTTGTGTCACACTATGCTTCTCAACGTAAGCACCCAACTTATATTATCACAAGTGATCATAGACACTTTAATTTGTATGCTCAATAATAAATACAAGAAATAAAATAAAATAATTTTATTTAATATAAAAATATTGTTATTTTTTTAAATCGGCAAAACTATACTATATAGACACATAACCCAACAATTTGTGTGTGCGCTTCTTAATTAGTTGGTTTGTATAGTTGTAGGATAAGCACAAAATTAAATTTATCTAAAACTATCAAGGTATAATTAATTTATTTTATGATCCGACTTTTTCCATAATGTTGTCAAATCATCTTAGACTGTTAAAAATCTTTTTGACAAAAAGGCTGATTATTCATAGTGGGAAACTTTATTTTTATGGTCAAACGAAATCCTAGTGTTTAAATCTTAATGATTAGGAAATTCCAACATTTGACTGATGTAGTTGTGGTTGCAACTTTTGTTTCCATTCTCTCCTTTCTTGTCACACCTACTCCTTTGACCTTAGTATCATGTACTCAAAATAAAATAATCACCCCAACAACATAAATGTTGGTCCATATTTTATTTTTCTCTCTAAAGTGAAGACGTAGAAAAAAACAAGGTATTTTTCAAGGTTTTGTTGGGTTCAAGAGTTGGGTATTGAGAGTCACGTTAAAACACGAATTAATTAAGAAAAAAAAAAGCTGAGAGTCACGTGTCAATGTGTTGTCAAGAAACGACAAATTTATTTGTTTCGTTTGTTTTCTTGATTATATTAGCACAAAAATTATATTTTGAAACTAAAGATAGGACGGTTTTTTATTTTATAAGGACGTTAGACTAGTTAATAAACTGGTGGTTTTAGAGCTATGCTCTAGACCAGAAAATCCAAACAAATCGTATGAGTTGTTAAGGGATAAAATCACACATCGAATAAAGATGAAAATATAGACCAATTTACAACAGTTTAGAGTACTCCTCTTAATAAAGTTGACCTTTTAAGATGGAATCTCAAATTTTAACATCGATTAAAATTCAAAAAAATGAGCATACGGATTTTAAGATTGGTCAGCTCAAATAAGTCACCATCTTACGGGGACATGTTAAAAGATAAAATCACACATCGAATAAAGATAAAAATGTAAACCAATTTATTAGGATTTGGATTACTCTTCTTAATAAGGTTGATCTTTTAATATGAAACTCAAATCTTAACATGAGTCTCTAGTTAACTTTGATGGTAATAGAGTTTGTGACAGTATTGAGGTGCTTGGTGCAGTTGAGATAATTCAAACATCAATGGATTGTGTAACTTTTTCTCTGGTAGAAACAAGATAGATAGAAAAGATTTTTGTAATTTCTGGCTCAATCCAATATTCATGCATCTGTGTTCAGATAAATTCAGTGGTTAATTAATGAAAAATCATTTTGGAAAGTCGAACTAGAACCCTTCATTTCTCTATGTAACAAAAATGAACCACTAGTTGGGTGGGTCCCATTTTGTTTCAATTCTTGATAAAAATGTCCATCCTAGCTAGGGGCAACAGTGAATGTTCTAAAACTTAATATTATAAATTTAATTTCTGATAGTAAAATCAACATAGAATTATTTTATAGTATATACCATTATTAGCTTTCAGTTTAAGTATCACGTTTTAGTTAGATTGTAATGTCATCATTGCAATTATTATGTCTTTTATGATTATTGCTGATAAATTTTAATTTAATATTATTGTCTTTCAATAGTGAATAATTATCTTTTAAGTAAAAATGATGTATCTTTTTCTCCATGCTGTTTAAAAAAAAAATAGATTTTGCTTTCATGGTTTTTATAGTGGAGACAAACTTTTTCCTAGTGTAATGACGGTCTACAGAATGTTATAATTTCTGGGCCATTATAGCATTCTCATGTACAAATTAATTCTTATTCCATGCTTTATATTTTTTAGGGTGTTTAATTTTTTTTTTTTTTTTTTGTCATTAAGCCTTGGTTGGTGTTCATTATTTTAAAACTCTTTTTTCAAGAGGATCATTTTCAACTATATATTCATACAATAAAATATTCAATATATTAGGGTGTGTTTGGTCCACATTATTTTGTAAGAATGCATTCTGAAATAGTAGATTGATGGATAATATGTGGTTAAAAAAGAAGGAAAAATTATTGATGTGATGTAAAATATTATTTTATTGAAGAATGTGTGGCTGGAAATGAGTAGAAGAATGATAATGAAAAAAATAATGTGTACCAAACAGGGGCTTAATCCAAAATTTTCCCTACTTTTTTACCCTCACATTCTTTTAAAAACACTATTCAAAACTCTAATTATTTATTTTTTTTTTGAAATAATGGACATCAAACACAGAAATTTTCAGTAAAATCTCAATTAAGTCACTCAACTTTAGTCCAACTCAATCAGATCATTGAACTTTGATTTATTTTTTTAATGTTAGTCATTCTATTGGCTCCATAAATAAACTTAATGCTACAATTCTACGTGAACATTTAAAATTCACAGCAATCTCATTTTTTTTTCAGGTAATTATGTCGCTTAATCATGTCGTGACAGTAAATTTGAAAAATATAGTTAGAAGAACAGATCTACGAAAGTAATGCAAGAATCAGAGTTCAAATAAAGTTGTCTAATATTTTTATTAGATTAATTAATCCTATCGAGAGCAGTAGTTTAACGCACATAAGACCATGAACAATGGTCTTTGGCCAGTGTACATAATAAATTGCACTAGTCCACTTTGGCTAGCAAGCGTGTTTACTCTTTCGCATAAGAAACATGCTATATGTACAATGATTACTCACATTAAGGTGAGGCCCACTAATTGTACAATTGGATTTTTCATTCCCATAATTCTTACTTCATACATGATGTAGACAAAATGTCAAAGAATCAATAATACTACAACTATTATTGAATTCGCATATTACCAATCAAAAATTAAGTTTTCGAGACAAATCTCGCAATCCTATTAATTCAATTAAAAAGTACTAAACCAAGAAACCCTACAAAGTCTTCTCAAGACAAATACTAATAAAGCAACAAACAGTGACTAATAACAAAGACACCAACTAAAGTTCCAAAATAATTAAAGTTCTCTAGTGACCAGTGCCTACACAGCAATCAGAACGTAGCACTCATCACTATGCTAACTAAAATGCCGAATGTAGGATAATTTCATTGTCTCCCTTGTGTATCTTATGAGTAATTAACTCAACAATGAAATATGACTATTCATAATGAGTTTCCTTTGCCTAAAGGCTTTTCTTTATAATAATTGGTCATTTATCTTAATAAAAATTACTCAAATATTTTCATGCATAAAAATTAATGCATTTCTTATTGCAAGGACGTGAGTTTACCAAGTTTCTCAACTTATTGTCAATTGATTTAATTTTGAGAAAATGAATTTTTTATTTTATTTTTTTGTGACCTATTACCAATGGTTTGCAACAGTTTTGTTTCATTGCGAAAGCTCAATTTTTTTATTTTTTTTATTTTTGGGGAGTATGGATGCTTTAACATTAAATCAAAGCTAATTAATTTTAGTCAGTCTGAATTAGCTTTTCGATCCCATGTAGAAGGGTGTTAGACTTTATCTATGCGGTTAATAATTAGAAGAAATTACATGTTTATGATAATAATAATAATAGATGAATTAATCTCCATGTACATGGGTAGGGGTTCACATAACCCCTACACCCTCTCACACAATGGGGCCCACCTCAATAGAAAAGTAAAAAATAATTATCCACCCCCTTATGTGTGAGTTGTTTGTGGAGAGTTTTATATTATTGTTGTTGTCGTCGTCGTCGTCTGCATTAGCTATTCAATCCCCAAATTGGTATCAATTATTATTCAAATTAACTTACATTAAATTTATTAATGTAAAGATAAATGAATGTTTCCAATATGTCTATGTTCAATTAATATAAAATTGACAAGTCTAATCATATGCATAAAATCAAATAAAGATTTTGTATACTTTACTTCAAATTTAACAGAATTATATGCTCTCTAAAAGTAAACTTAACAGGAACATTAATCGTCTAAGACATCGAAGGTACATTTCATTGCAAAAATATATTTAGTTAAAATAACGATAAATTTATTAATTAAGCATTAAATATAATATTAGGGCAAGCATCGTACTTATATAAAACAATGACGTAAAGGGATATGTTGCATTACATTTTCACAATATCATACAATTAGATTAGTTTCATCCTATGAGAAGGGTGTTGTTAGACTTTGTTGATGAAGTTAATATTTAAAGCAATGAAAAAAGAAGAATATTGTTCGATTGCTTTGACAAATAAAGAATGCTGCATAATTAAGTTATGTAACATGTTTTTTGTGTTAGATACATACATGTTTTTCTTTCACAATGTTTGTGGGTCTCTACCCTTCATTTTCTATTGTCAATTTTCACCAAAAATAATTGATTATATTATCCAATAAAAATGACATTATTTAGAGGGAGATAATGTCACAAAGGGTAAGGCTAAGATGGTATATATAGACAAAAGTCATCATATTACCTGACTGGCTTGATGTATTACTATGAACCCTAGCTTGAATTCTATTGGTGAACATTTATTGACAGTTCAAAAGATTCTTGTAAGATATTGACCATTCAAAGGAAGACCAAATAAGGCTACACATATCATACTAAAGTCTTGATTACTGTCATGCCCTTATGAGGCAGTATATTTGAAATCAGCTAGAGAGAATCTGGTAATCACTCATATAGCATTTTAGCCCGTATTACTGTATAGTATTATACGATATTATAGATAAAATTTTAACTTATATTTGCACGGCCAATTATACCGAACTGATTATTATTGTCCCAAATGACGTGAAATTAATTTGGATTATTAGCCATCCTTTGCTCTAGTCAAATTTAGGTAATTCAAAGTTGAAAGGCTGGTGTAAATTCACCCTTTTGTGAGTTTTACTACAGTGACCTTAGGTTTTGATTATAGGATTGGTTTCATCTCCTTTAGTGGGTCAACTTGGACAGCTTTGATCTGCTCTGTAACAATCACATCACTCACATGGGTTAATTACCTATTATCAAACTCTATATTCAAACTTGTAAACATATTTTTGGGCTAATTAAGATAGTAAAAGCCACTGTAATAAAGCTTAAGACTCCTTGTAGTCTTTACTCTTTTTATGTAAAATAATGGGTGGTTAGCTGAAGGTACTATAGTTGAAGTTAGTTGTACTTAGTGTAGCAAATGTTTATTTTGAAGTCTAAAACTGGTGAAGAATTTGAATCTCAACAAACTAGAAAGCAACAAAAGACATATCAGTAAAGTAAAACTACTACCTTTGTTTATGGATATGGTATATTAAAGAAAGAAAGAAACAGAATGCAAGAAACGATAAAGGTGATTAAAATTATATATGGTAATGGTCTTTATCTGTTTTTTTCCCCCACTTTTCTTTAATTAATCTAAAGATAAAGCAGAGGGTGTCATGAGGAATCCAGGTCGAAACACTCCCAGACAAAGGAACTTCAGAAGAGAAAAGCAACCTTTGCTTTACAACCCGATTCTCCCCCCAACCCACCCCACTCCCTGCTCCATCTTTCTCACTATATACTTCTATATTTAGTGGCACCCTTGTATACAATTTCAAACCCATAAACCTAATTCTTTCCATACCCTTTCTTCTGCTCAGCGACTAGTTTAATTAGACATGCTTGTTTTGTGCCATTTCAATAGGGTTTGATGCTTCTTTTCAAAAGGATTAAATGGGTTATAGGGTTTTGCTTTCTTTAATTTGACCCAATTTTGATCCTCCAACCTCTTCCTCTTTCTTGAATCTTCAAATATATAATCAAGCAAAACCCTATTAATTTTTCTCTCCACCTTGGCAGATATTCTATCAGGGGTGAGAATTTTATATGTACACACTAACTAGCTTTCATAAGAATGTAAACATTTCAGCAGGTATATATGTAGGGTTTATACATATACTGTGGATGTCCAAGTATACGTATATGCCTGGCTCCCTGTATGCCATTTGCAGAGCCCACCGATGAACCGATGGCCCTCCGCGGATGGCGTATGAGGAGCCAAGCATATTCACACATCGTATACACTGTAATTCTATTATACTCTAGGCCTCCCTTTTATCTTCTTTATCACAATTGTATGTCTATGCTACAATATTATTATATATTCTTGGAAGATGACTAAATTTAATTAAATTCAAGTAATTGTGTGATCTTCTTTCCATATTTTACCTAATAAGTTCTGAATTTTTTATTTATTAACAATCATATGATAGCTGCAGAAAATGAAACAGAGATGTAAGAATGAAAGTGAAATATGCATATGGGAAAATGATTCCATCAGACAGAGAATTACACGACAGTTTTCCATGAGACTTGTGTCAAATCACTTCACGTGGAACAAGGAGCCTGTGCAACCTGTGGAATTATATGTTGTTCATATTCCGAGAAGGGTATTCACATTCTGTATAAACAGACAACGTGAAAGTTACAAACTTTGTAATACCCAATCACTTTACAGTACATCATTTTGATAGAAATCAAACCACTGTTGTATTAGAATCTTGATACCTAGTTTCCTAATTTTTTTTATTTATTATTATTTTGCATCGTTGTGACTTGTGTCTAATTTGTTTACATAATATTTTTAGTATTAACATTGACTAAAAAATTAATCTATTTACTGTTTATTTATATTGATAAAAGAAGCCAAAGAGGGAATATATATTTTTTATTCTTTTTGCTGACATGGCATGGAAAGATGTGCATCTAAGATGAATATATGTATACAATGCTATGATGTAGTACTAGTATATGCTACATAAAAAAGTATGACCAGAGTGATCTTAGTCACGTGTTCATGACTTTCCAGGTTACTGTGTAGAGAGAATAGAGAGGTAGATGTGCATAGGGGTTTAGGTTTATTTGCATAGAATTTGGAATGGGGCTTAGCCAGTAAACAAGTGTTCTGTGTGTTCGCATGTTTGGGCAGGGCTTGAGCAACTAATATGAGGAAAAAATAAGTGAGCCAAAGGAGTGACTGCAGCTTTCTGTGGCTAGCGAATCTCTTTTACTAAGAAATGAAATGAGATTAAGGTCTCTTACTGCATAGACTTAATGTCAAAATAATGACAAGAAAACAGTTGTGCGGTACGAGAGAGATGCAAGGAGAAATTATGGTACTTCTCGAGCATCAATCGGATCCATGAACCTAGCACGTTATTTTCTTTCTTTTATTATTTTGATGTAACATAAAAACTCTAAGATATGGTCTCTCTCTCTCTCTCACTCACTATAATATTTATTTTTATACATTCATAGTTATTTTCATCTTCTGTTTTGGTTGGGTGGTAGGGTATATTATACGGTCAATGTAGGTTAAGAAGGACAGTTGGGGTTCTGACATAAAGAATAGGGATTGCTTTGGAGATATCCTCAGACCAATTGGATTTGGCAATAATTCAAGGGAAAAATTTAAAAATAAGGTGTTTGAAGTTTACAATTCAAAAATCAGGTTTTTAGTTTAAAAATTCGAAAATCAGGTTTTTTATTTATTTTTATTAAATAAAGATAATAAAGTCACATTTTTGTGATTAATGGTCACATATTCATAATTATAAGTCACGAATTTATTTACTGGTCACATATCGTCAAATTTTTTGGTCACAAATTATTTCGAGGTCACAGATCAAAAAAATTATACGTCACAGATTATTTTGAGGTCACAGATTTTTAAATTAATTGGTCACAGATTATTTTTGAGTCACATTTGTTGGTCACAGATTATTTTTCAGTCACATTGTCAAAATTTTTAGGTCACAGATTAATTATTTGGTCACAGATTATTTTTTAGTCACATATTGTCAAATTTTTAGGTCACGGATAACTAAATACTTGGTCACATAAAACACCACTGGCACTACTTCAGCCGCCACCACCACACAAAACACCGCCACCACCCACAGCCACAAACAAAGCACGGCCACCACCCACAGCCACCAAACAAAGCACGGCCACCACCACACAAAACACCTCAGACACATCAGATCCACCACAAATCAGCCACCACCACTACACAAAACACCGCCACCACCCACCGCCACCAAACAAAGCACGGCCACCACCCCAAACGCCGATCCACCACCACAGACGCCATCACACAAAACACCTCAGACACAAATCAGATCCACCACAAATCAGCCACCACCACCACACAAAACACCGTCACCACCCACAGTCACCAAACAAAGCACGGCCACCACCCCAAACGCCGATCCACCACCACAGACGCCACCACACAAGATCCACTTCAAAAATCACCGTCACCACAATCGACCTCCATTGCCACTGTGACAATCGATCGCCACTACCACATCCCAAGCAGATTCACTACCATCACCGGCATCTCACCACCGCAGCACCTAATCACCACTGCCGAGACATGAAAACCACCGCAAGCAGATTTGACCAGCAACGACTCTTCATTACAGCAGTGGCGACTACACAGAAACCCACCATCACCACCACAGATCGGCGTTGCTTCACCGCACAGATCGGTGTTGCTTCGCCGCTGCACGTGATGATTGGAAGAAGATGACGACGACACTTGTGGGAGGAGAGAAAGTGTGTATTGGCCAGTGCAGCTCCTCGTCAGTTGCCGGAGTTTCCACGGTTGCGGCGTAGAGGGGAGAGAGAGGAGAGAAAAGAAGTGAGAGAATGAGAGATGTAGAGAGAGAGAGAGAGAAAATGAATTGAAATTATTAGGGTTTGTAATTAAATTGGGTGGACAATATTTAATTTATAGATACCTGATTTATGCATAATGAAACTTCAGCCCTGATTTTTGAATTGTGATACTCAAATACCTTGAACTATGTAATTTTCCCATAATTCAATCCCTTAATCCTCTCCCTAAAATATAAACACAAGCCCAAACCCAACAACTCCCCAGCCCAAAATATGCACGAACCAGAAATAAATCAGCTTTGTCTAAAAAGAAGTAAAAAGAGAAAGAGGCATGGCGCTCAGACTGTACTTTAAAGTAGATTCTATTCTCCCACCTCAGCCCAAACTTCAAGGCCCTTTACTATTCTAGTTACAAGGAGAAACCATTTCAAGAACAATGCATTTGAGAATAATTAAAGTATTGTGAATTTCGATTAAGCTTAAATAGTGGAGAGGAGAAAAGCTCAGCTCAATAGAGAAGCTTAATATTTCATGTGGATCATGACGAAAACCACGGATGGCTGCAGAGTGTAATCTTTAGGTAGTCACGAGCGCAATGAATTACATTTAGCTTATAAGTAAAATAACCAAGCTTATAGTATTACCCAAACATGCTAGTCCTAACTATTTGTTAGGAAGTGGATTGGATCGGATTGAAGTGTTTTATTGATAACCATTTGAACAAAGTTGTAATCATTTCCTTTTAACATAATATAATTTGCAATCTTCCAGTAGTATTGGAATGTGTTGAAGACCACATCATTAAAATATATCTTTGGAACATGAAATTTTAATATTGGAAGATGAAGTAATTTGCAGCATACTTTAATATGAATTTCGGGTCAAGATATTTACTTGAAATGATGAATTTCAAAATCTTTTGAATAGTTAAATCATCTTTCTTTCCAAAACTGCAGATCTAAAATTTTCTTGTGCTCCAATAGTTTCAATCTCGATCACAATGAATGGAGATTATTAGCGACAATTTAAGTGCCAATTTTAATGAGTTTTCATGCCAAAATAGTGGTTCTATGTGCCTTTCAATTTTTGTGATATTTTCCACACGAATTTTCACTTATTGTCATCATTTCCATGTCTTCTAAGTGCATGACAAAGTTATAGCATTTATATAAAAGCATGAAAGTTGGTGGGAGTTGAGAGCAATTATGAATTTGAATTCCTCCAATTCACTTTAATAATTTGCGGGTTGGGTCACCCCACATGGGCGACCCATGGCCCATATTTTCTAATATTTCCCACTCGCACATGATGAGCCTAATCTGAACTACAAGAGACAACGAAAGTCAATCCTTCTCAAGATCTATCTCACTAAAAATTATATGACAAATCGATCATGCAACCCAGCGAATAATATTAAAGCTCACGGTACTATAAACCTATTAGGGATATATAGTAGCTCTACTGGAAGAACATCATATTTCATTATACCCCAAACTTATTTTCCAACATTAATTCAAGTATTTCCGAT